>VZTO01001401.1:0-169305 GCA_013400615.1 Syrrhaptes paradoxus
AAGGAAGTTCTGGGCCAGCCAAGCTCGCCCACAAACTATGTCATGAACATCCCCAAGCTCTGGAGAAAGCACAAGTCCTGGTTCATCAGTGTTTGTGCCTGAGTGATATGGGATGGCAGGCTGCAGGGATACCCCAGCCCTGTCTTTTTGCACATCCAGCTGCAATCAGTATGTCACAAGAATTTGTAAATGGTAAAAAAAAATACAAAACCATAGAGTTTTTTTTCTTTCTACAAGCCACCTGCTCCCTGTCAATGTAGAGCACAACCCTTTGTGCAGCAAATACAATAAACAAAACTGCAAAGCATCTGTCCTGCAACTGGATCCCAGCCCATGACAAAGAGCGAATCTGATCCACAACGAGCAGCTGGAAGAGCATTCAATACTCACGCTGTTCTTCACAGCCCGTCTGCAGCTTCTTACCTAAACCAACCAGAACTTCTGCTCAGCACCAAAAAGAAGGAGGAAGGATATAAAAAGGTAAAGTAATTCTGTATCACAGCAAGCTTAAATACGAGAAAGTGAGAAATGGTGTTTGCCAGATTTTTTGTGATCAAATGCTGCAGGTGAGCAGCCCAGCTCTGTTCCTGTTAAATTAAAATGCAACATTTCTGAGGTTCTTTATGAGATCAGGAGAAAAACCCAGGTAGACCAACTTCACCTATATGATAGTGTCACTCCAAACGGACAGAAAGACTTGACTTTGTCTCTGATTCGAAAGAGTTTTGAGTCCTGGTAGGCCAGGAGCTAAGCTTGCAGCATTCAGGGCTAGATCTAGGGAGTTGCCATGTCAACACACCTCCACCGTTAGCAAGAACACCTCAGAGGCTGGGATGTGAACTAGAAGCCCTATTTTTAAGTCTCCATATTCAAATTCAGTGCAACGCAAACCTCAGACTCAAGATCCCCTGAAACCGGTTAACCTGTCCCTGCTTCACCCAAAGCAGAACTTGGCCCACCACCCCATGACCACCTTGGGCTAATAAAGTAAAAAAAAAACCAAAATGTCCCTTCCGCTGAGCAACAGCTAGAACATCCGAACATCCTTCTTCCTTAGAAGAATATCAGCCCATGGAAAAGTGAATTCACTCAGATATAACATTTCCAAGGGGGTAATTCTTCTTTCTCACTCCTAAAAATGGGGGAAAGCTCTTTGCCAGTATGTAATTTCTTTCCTAATCACATTGCAGTGTCACATACCAGTGAGCTAAGGGCTCCCACAGCAGCGTTATTCTCCAGCATATGTGACTTTGTATAACATGTGCTTCGCTCGGCAGTCATCAGCAACAGAGAGCAAGAACATACTTCTTCCTCTATGACATTATTAGGCATTAAGAGCACTATATAGCAGTGCATTTCAGCTTCTTTATTTTCTCCCAGTAAAAGCAGCTTGGCCACCTGGTGTGCTGCACACACAGTTAAATTCCAAATGTAATGTATTTTGTAGCGAAAGAGATTAGAAAGCTGCTGTAATGAATCTCATTACCAGTGTCTTTATGTCCTCATCTAGTTGGAAGCAGAGATCATCCAGACCTAGGCACTGTACTTATTTAAAAGGATATCATCTACCTCTCAACCCTGTCATTACAAGACAAACTGTTTCCTTTGGCTTGATGTTCTAGCCATGCCTTTCGCAGTCTTAAAACATGTTAGCAGCCAGATTTTCTCAAGAACTGAAGGCCAGATTTCTAAGTGCTCAGCACCCGCAACTGGGCTAGATTATTTTACAAGTGTTGGATTCTCATTTAGACACCTAAAATAAGAGCCAGATTTTCAGACACACTCAAAAGCCTTGAAGATCATCTGAAAATCTGCACCTAGAGTTACTCCACTAATTTGCAAAATGAGTGGAAATTAAAGTAGACAGCATCTCATCATGTTACTCGTTGCAATGATAAGTAATCTTAGTGTCAGATCCATCTCAAAGCCCCATCCCCCTTTTAAATGATCTATTCAAACACAGGCCAACTGTGATCTCTATGTCAAAAATGCAAATCCACTTTTCCATATCTTCATGTGTTCTCAGAGGAAGAAAATTTAAGCTATATTTGGTCAACATTTCCAAAATAGTTCATGTAGTGGCCTGGAAACTTCAACCCAGAAAATGAGCATTAGGGATACAGTTGCAGGCAGTGGGTTAGAGTGAGGAGTTCTTTGCATCTCTGAGAGCTGAATACATGCATCTTCCCCTGGTCCACACCTGGGTTATGGCAGACAGCCTTCTTCCTGCCTTTCACTTATATGACTGCTCAAACATATGTCATTACATCATTTTTTTCATGCTCCGAGTGCTTCATTAGACTGCAACTGAAATGATCCCGTCGCTGTGCTCTGTTTCCTGACCTCGGACTTCAAGAACACATGCGGGCCAAAACTGACTTTCCCCTCTCAAGAATGTTTCCAAAATTCCAAAAATTTTCATATGAACATGGCAGGAAGCCTCCAGACTGAAAATTATGGAGAGACTCAATCACCAAGGAGTAGTCATGCAGGAGACTCCTTTAACCCGCCCCAGCCAGACCAGGGACTGCTCTAAGCTAAGCCTTAAAATCTGCCAAAGCTGCTCCTCTTTTGTACAAGTAATTTAGCATTTATTAGGCAATCATATAAGATTTACTAGCTATCATTTGGGTGGTCGGAATAAACAGAACATTACCATTTCAGTGAAAGAGACACATTCCCCTTCTACTCCTTCCTCAGCTGAACATTCACATTTGTTGATTTACAAGCATCAGGATTCCAGGTCAGCCAACTTAACATTTGTGCTTCTATTTATCTATCTATTAACCTAAACTCGTCTGATATGTCAGTTTTTCCAGTGCTGTTGCACATCCCAATACAGAGGAACTCCTTCATTTATTCCAAGACCTTCAGTGCAAATGCAAAAATTAGAGAACAAAATTGGAATTTATCCACAGTCAATCTGCTGACTGGACGGGGACACATTCCTTACAAATATTCTTTGTAAGGAAGTTTTAACCTGTTCTAGAGATAAGTAATACATTTCAGTGTGAAAATACAGCAGATCAGGATGATAAAACTCCTCCTGTGATTAAAACTCCTCCTATGATCAAAACTCCGAAAAAAGACCTGGTTTCAGTTCTCTGATATGATGATATAGAATTTCTGTATGACCTTGGGCAAATTATTTAATCTGTTAGTTCCTCAAATGAGGATAAAGCCACCTCTTTCCTCCCACTCTGTCTGGTGAGTATGGTGTGGTCTCTTCCTATTTGTTACAATGCCAAAAAAATAAATCGAGGACCTCATCCTTACGGCATTTAAGAACAAAGGTATTTTAAGGAGAGCAGAGAAAAAGGAGCCAGCAAAATGTGCATGCACCATTAAGAAAATCTCAGGCATTTTAGGTGACAGATTCAGTGCCAAATAGTAACAATACTCACATACATATTCTAAAGAGAGCTTTCAGGTTTCCTCAATAGCCTGTTCTGCCGAAGCTGGCTCTGTGAGCACCACCCTGCAAACCCTAAAGGCAAAGATATGCTTTGCAGCTCGTTTAGAGACTAGCAAATAGGAAGGAGATCTGCTGGAAGATGCAAGGGAAAAAGCCATGTGAGTAAAAATGCCATCATTTACAGATAAACACACGGTGCATTCTATTTTTGAACCAATGAGGTTTGGTAGGCACAACAAGTTACCCGGTCCCTGCTGCTATCCTTCATCTCTTGCTCCAGTCTATCAGCATCGTAAGGCAGCATATCTGGATGTGAAGCACTCCCCATATGAATGGGCTATTCATCTTCTGATGCTGCGCAGGCAGAGCATGTGAAATGTCGAGAGATTAGACACTGCCAGAGTGAGAGATTCCTCGATGCAATTAAAGTGTGAAGAACACATAAATCACAGATTTAAATGACTCCATCCAAACAGCCGCCACGCACGGCTCCCTCCGCCCAGGCAGGGTGGGCTCGGCGGCATTGTAAGCAGCCCCGAAACCCAGCTGGTGTTTGGACCGTGGCATGAGCGCAGAGATGGAGGTGTTCAGCACACAGCCTTTTCTAATGGGCTGTGATTGAGGAGGAAGTGATGGGCTGCTCTGACAGGTGAGGCAGACCCGGCAAAATAGCCCAGGGAAGCCGGGTGAGGAGCAGAGGCATGATGAAACAGCAATATTTGAATAAAACCGGTGTCAGAGAGGTGGCCATGCTGATATAATATCAGTAACAAGAGGGAGAACGTAAGAAAAAGTGCATGGTAAATTAAGCACCAAGGCTGTTAAAGGTCCAGTTATTTTCCAGCTAGTTGCCTTCTGATTGTTCATTAAAGTACAATATCCAGCCCTGAAAAACAGCCAGTGAAAGTTCACTCATTTTTCCTGTTGGCAAGTGGTCACAGGATCTGGAGACAACTTGGCTCCTGGGATCTTGACTCACTGCAGTGGTGCCTTGGTCATTAATATTCATATAAGGGCTAATGGTGCAGAGTTGGGTGTTTGCATTTGTCCTTCTTGGTATTTCCTACGCTTGGATGTGAGCAGCGCTCACGTTTTCCATGGGAGAGACACGAGACTTGTTGCTGTGCTCAAGCCTTTCTTGAGACAAGATGGGAACCCCATTTTCCATTAAAAAAAAAACAAACAAAATAAAGTAACACATTCCTCAGAGCTGAGGACTGAAGAACGACCTCCGAGTCAAAAACACCAGAGGACAAGGGAAAAGAATTGACTTCTCTTTGGTAGAAATCTCCTGATTTTTAAGCCAGTCTCCTGATTGTGGCGGTGCGGAGCGTGATGTTTTTAGCAATTTCTGAGTCATCAATCCTGGTTCTCCTGGCAGAAGAAGAAAGGAGAAGAACAAGCAGCAATGTCCTAAATCACCATGTTTCAGAAAAAAAAAAAAAAAAAGGAGGGTCTGTAGTGGCTCAGGAGGATGCTCACAAAAGCTGCCATCTCTTCGTTAGCCTTTAATGAACTCATGCCCATGGAGGCAGCCTTGGCTGCAGCCCCAGGCTTAGCAAAGTGTTAATTCCCCAGCGCCCACTGTGCCATGGGGTTGCAGACAGGGAGCTGCCAACTGCCCCAGGCTCGACCGAGCACTGCCGGGTCCCTCATGCTGCCCACATCTGGCACCAGGGATGACAACTCCAAAACCAACTGCACCAGGGTGAGTGCGACCCAGGGGCTAAAACCCCTGGCGTCCTTCCCAGTCCCACCATCAGTAAACTTGTGATTATGGCAAAACTGACTTTCCTAAACATGCCAAGCTCCTGAAACTGTCAATAGCTATACCTGATGCACAAAGCGTGCAGAGGCTTCGGCAGCTGCATGCCCAGACGGGTGTTAAGGGTGCAGGATGCTCCCAACACAGGCAGGGTCTCTATCAGCATCTCTACCAGGAGTCCCTCCAGGTGGGGACCTGCCACGGCTGCAGACATGAGCACCGCCCGTTTCATGTCACCACTGAAGCGCTGTGACATCCTCCCCATAGCCCTGCTCCCTGTACCGGGGATGGGGTGAGACGCAGGAGCCGAGCGCTGGTCCTGAACGCCTGAAACTTGCTGCGTGGGCACAGCGAGACACAAGCTCGCCTCCTCCCAGCACGTCGGCGGGTGGCATTTCTCTCTCCCTGCAGATATCACTCCATCTCCGAGGACAGTGAGGGGGAGAAACAAGCAGCTACAGACGCAGGCTGGCTGAAGGCACGCCGCCGGCGCGCCGTGCTAGCCTTGAAATACGGGGCACCGCTGTCCTCGTTCGTGCCTGGCAGCAAATCTCTGCCACATTTGCTCCTGCTCATCATGGAGCTCCCAGGGTGGACTTTTGGGGCAGGGACCCGCTCCCTGGTTGGCATCGATTCATCTGCTGCGCAGCGTTGCGGGGCTGCGGTAGCTGGCAGGAAGCTCCCACACTGATTTTGTCAAGAGCGCCGGGCAATAATGGAACGACACCTCGCCGTGTTTGCAAACAAACACTGCCTCCCTTCCTGTTTAACACCATCTGCCACCCAACCCAATCTCCCTGCCCCCAGCCCTCCCCAAAAATGACAGCCAGAGACAACTCCAAAAAGCAGCTGCTGAGACAAGCCGTGCTATTTTGCGCTCAGTTTTAAAACATTCTGGTAAGGAGGCTGTGGTCCCGCGCTACCCCGCACATACACAAGTACACACCTTGCTGCACACTCGCAGCTGAACTGACTGGGCTGGGGGTTTCTTTATAGCTGCTGAAAGCACAAACCAGCTCAATGTGAGCTTGCTCTCAAGCTTTTCCATCCATGGTCTTCTTCCTGCCCAGTGGTGGGAGCTGGTGTGGACGTGGGGGTGGAGGCGAGAGGACACGCTGCTTAGCTCCTTGTCTCCATCAGCAGATTAGCTCAGCTTCCCTGCACAGGTCCTTATATCTTCCCCCAACAGCGCTTGCAGGCTCAAAACCAGTGCTGGTCGGGTTATGGCATGCATCTGGCACCCACACAATCGCAAATGTTTCCCTACAGCTACTGCACCTCCTGATGCTCCTCCAGGGAGCAGATAAAAGTCTTCCAGACTAGCTTGCTTTTGGGCCAGCCTTTCTCGTTTGCTTTCCTTGAAACAAAGAAAAGGGAGTAAAAGGAAATAACTTCATACATCCAAGGAATCAGTTTACCCAAAAAGGATCAGACTCCTCAGGGCTTCAACCAAGGTGGGGAAAAAACTAATTCCTTGAGCAAAGGGACTGTTGAAGAAAACCAAACACCCTTCTGACAGCACTGCAGGTGGGAACCTGCTGCCGTATTTATCACAGAGCTGCAGAAAACAGAGAATGAGGGTGTTGCATCCCATAATACCTGGGATAAGACATTACACTTCTGTGACATCTTTATTCTACCCTCCCCTTGCCATTAACAGCCAAGACTGTTAACTAGAGCTCACGTGCATTACTTTAAAAATCAGAGGCTCTTTCGTGTCACCTATTTCATACCTGCTGTCCGTAGCACTCACATCCTCTCCTTTGCATGGCAGGGACACCCCCTTGTCAAGCCGAGGCATTGAGAAGGTGCCTCTATCTTGGGCTCCAGCAGTGCCCACACATCTCCTGGCCTCAGCTCCATCGTGGGGGAGGGACCCCAGCTCCAATATTTAAACATCCCATGGCAGACACGCTGTCCTGATATGATCTTAAACCTCAGCCACAGCTTAAATAGAAAGAGTTCAATTACTTTGAGCCAATACCCAGAGATAATGTAGACTGTCAGCTACTGGCATTTTTATGTGGATGGTCTTTACAGAGTGCTCATCCTTTGCATGAAAGCGAGTGGTTTGTATTTAAGAGGGTAGCTTTATTTCTTCTCCCGGGACGGGATAGATTAAGGCCAAATGAGTGTTATCTTCCTGCTCATCAACAGCTAGGCCAGGCTCACATCCATTGTAATTTGAGGCATAGTTCAAAAGAAATCTATCCGGATCTTTTTCCAAGCTCCCATTAATCATCTCCTTCACATCCCTTTTCTAGCAGCTCTCCAATATGCCATTTGAAGCTGGATTGTATTAAAATGCTTGAGCACATTTAAGTCCAACCTTGCTCAGAAAGTCTTCGGTATGTCCACACTCATTACTTTTTAACTGCCACAATCTTCAGGGGTGGTTTCTGTGTAGCCACAGCTGGTTTACTCTTTCTGGAGATAGCAGAGGAGGTGATTGAGATCACCGTGGACATACCTGCTCTTTTGGGTGTATGTGTCCCACAGTATGAATTTTTAAATTGGGAGAGGACAATTCTACGTGCTGAGCATCCTAGTGATCCTGGGGAGCGGCAAGAGGAGACAGCTTCTTGCAAGAAACATGACGATGGACTTTTCAAGTCCTCATCACATCCACAAAGATTTTAGGCAAAAAATACTCTGAGCATTCGATGTAATTCTTGGCCTCTGTGGGTATAATGATGTGTATTGTGTACACAGCATGTGTTGGGTCCAAGTTACCCCTTCCCTTTGCTGAGGAAGCGTATGTCCTCTCTTGTGATTCAGTCTCTGCAGTACCAGCCGTTGCCAGAGGGAGGACATCTTCATTAGCCTTCACCTTGCATACAATTTCCTACAGCGGAAAGGATAAAACCCGGCAGAGAGGCTGTCCAGGTTGGTCAGCCCACCTTTGCTTCCATGGAAGAATCCTTTAAGTAGTCTATGATGTGCCAGAAAAATAAAGTACTTCCCATCTGGGCAGTGATGGAGTTGTTTTATTGCCAGAACAACAACTTCCCTTTCTTTCATCAGCTAATTTAGTCTTTTCTGCCCTAGCCACTGACCTGAAGACAAAGCCATCTGTCCACCCTCCATGTTACATATCAAAATGTCACGGGATGTGGCACTGATGGTCTTTGCAAGGGTCAAAATGGAAAGCACTTCCCATGACCTCATTGCTTTCCAGATTTCTCATAATCATCTCTGCCTTTTTCCAGGGGTACCAACTCAACTCAGATTTTCTACAGGAATTTAAAAATTTGAGAGCATCTCTGATAAAAATTTTTAACCAACTTAAGTATGTTTCATAAATTAGTTGCCTCCCAGGTTGCCAGCCTATTCAAAGGCCACAAGTGAACAGCCATAGGGTAAATCCTTTTTCTGCCTGTTGGGTACCCCAGATAAAACACTTCTGATTTTACAACATTTGTGGTTGAACAGAAGAGAAGACACGTGGTGATGAAGTCCTTTTGCGCCCGGTGACTGAAATACCTTCTCTTGCACTTGAGAGCATCACTTGTTCTCACTGTAAAACACAAACTGCTTTTCAGTGATGCTTCATTTGCTCTTTGATGATCACCAAGGCCCTTTTTGCTCTCCTGATAATCAGATTCTCACTGTGCTCGCCTACCCCTGGTGTGCAGGATGCACTGCTATGTACCCACTCCACAAAGCTTTCAACTCCCCGCCTTGCCCTACCCTGACAGTCCGTGTCCGGGGTGTGGGATGCTTGCCTCCTCTGGAGACTTGATTCACTGTGGCTTTGTGCACAATTGCTGCAGAAGAAACTGGGTTTTTTTCTGATTCAAATGCAGGGACTCAAAGTGCAACCCCGGCAGACAGGAACAGCTGTGAATGATGCCCTCCTTCACCACCCCTCCTCAATCCTTCCTCCAAGGGCATGGGGAGCTAACCCTACCAGCAGCTATTTCAGCATGAACCCACCCTCTGCATAAATCTATGTTATTCTCCCTTCTGAATGTCCTAACACTTTTAAATGCCTGCATGTATCTTCACAGATAAGTAGTATATCTGTGGGGTCTAGTTTGACATTTCCCTTCCAATTCTTGAGAACAGTCTCTACCTGACAGGTTTTGGTTTTGGCCTAGCTATCTAGGACTAATACATATTTTATCTCTGCGTTTGTGTTTTAGAGAAACAAACCAAGGGACTGTCACCAGGAGTCCTCCAAAGCAAGCCCACATATCACTGTGGCACTCGGCAGTGGATTCAGTCCTCTTTTGCCCTTTGGGATATATATTCATTGATGGGTGTTGTGTGTGCTGCTGCGGAAGCTGACAGGCAGTTTAACTCCACATTTACGCCATAAAGACAGTCATTGCCTTTTAGAAAGCACGTATTGCTTGCATCTTTTGCCTCATCAAAATCAAAAGCCCCGTGCTCCTTTCCTTTACCTCTGGATGATATAGTGGATTTGAAAGGCTGTTTTTGAGAGCTGCCAGTGCTTTTTTTGCCTGAACATCCCATCCTGAGGCATATATGACCCTGGGCTACTTCGTATGTAGATTTTGCTACAAGACATGCTGCTCTTTCACAGTAGAAAAAAAATCTCATCAAAGTTTTCCATTTAATGGTTGGTCAGCTCAGTTGTTTTGGGCATTTTTAAATACCCATCTTTTCAGCCTTTCACAGTTTCTTCCTTTGCTGTTGCTGTTCTGGGCCAGGTGAAGTTCTCCTCCACCAGCAATCAGTGATGGTTTATGGCACTCGTAATGATGAAATTCCATCTGTCTCACAGCAGATCCCTCAGGAGGCTGCTAATCAAACAACATTCAATTAGCCCCTCCAGCTCTGCCGCATATTCAGCTACATCATCTCTTCATCCTACTATGAAACTCAAAGGAGCCGACAAAATTGCTTGGCTGTGGTGCACAATACTCTGGTACATCTTCTGCAGCTCTTCTAAGCATTTATTTCCTCTTTTCTGAGCTTGCAACAAACTCCTCAAAGGCGAGCAGGTTTAATTGCTACAGAAATCAATTTTGGTTGGTGTTTGTTGATTCTTATCTATAATCTGCTCTAGAAGAAAATATCAGCCCAGCTATTCACTATATTCCTGGCAGTCCTCATTTTCTTCATTAAGGACCTCAATTTTTTCCGAGAAGCTTCCAGTTCCACTTGTATAAAAGGACTTGTCAGGTCACAGCAAACTTTTTACTCAAGCTGGGAACCTGCTACTTTATTTAACCTGTTGCTTCGTTTAATTTGTTTAACTGCTTTACAAATTCCTACTCACAAAACAGAAAGTAATGTGTCGAGTGGAAATAGGGCTGGATCCCAAAAGCGTCAGGCAACCCCACTTAAACCTTTTTATCTTCATTAACAGAACCTTCACTGTTGTCTCCGGAGATCTATCACAGTGATTTTAGTAAGGAGAGTAGGAAATCCGTGGCGGTAGAATTGAGCCCTTTAGTACCATCAGGGCAGAGGCACATCGATTTTGGGGAACTACAGCCACACTGTGCCTGAGTAATGGACAAATGGCACGTGTTATTTAAGATGTCAATTGAATGTCTTCTAGGATCATTTGGTTTGAATTAACAAAAAAGGCATTTGTCTGAATTGCAGTAATTGATGAGGGCTGGAAAGCCAAGGATGAGATCTGGAGTTAGATGATATAATCTAGGCTCTTCCCCACAACACTGCTGGATTTTGACAGGAGTTTGTCAAACCTGTCAAGTGAACACGACGGAGCTGACACGGTGGAGAGTTATGCCCTTCCCACCCACCCAGAAAAACCCTACGAGAAATCAGATAATAACAGACTTTGAATACAAACTTTTGAATACAACTTTGCCAAGCCTGCAGATAAAGGTCAGAACTCCCTTGGTAAAGAGGTGGCTGCTGCTTGGGTGAGATGCAGGCTGAGCGATAGAAGAGGTTTGGAGCTGTCTTTTATTTTATGCAAACCTGTTCACCCATCACTGGTTTCAGAGAACGACCTTCCATAACCTACATGCTGGGCTTGGTTTGGAAGCAATGTCCCTTGAAAGGAGCTTCACCAGCAACTTTCCAGTCTTGCATGAGGCAGCTACAACGGCATGGCCCTGGCTGGCAGTAGGAGGTGGGCAAATTGGATTGTGTGTCACAAAAAACACTTGATCTTCAGCAGTGAATTTACATTGCCCATCATTATTAATAAGAGCAAACATCAGAGGAAATATTCATCCCTGTGTGCCTTGCCTAGACAGCAGACTACTCTTAAAGGTTTAAACAGTAAAGTGTGATGCTGGAGTCCCTTTTTGGAACAGCCTCTCTTTTTACTGCCAGACAAGGGCGGACAGATTTAATGAAGTGTGGAAGTGGGATCAGGCAGAGCAGGGTCCATCCCGCTCCCCTGCTGAGGACTTCTGTGATCCTGAAAAGTGACATGTTTTCTCTGTGGCCCAGGCTGCCATCAGAAAAAAACAGGCACAACATTTCCTTCCTCTGATGCCTTGTCTTTCATGTTCAGCTGAAAGCTCTTCAGGCGATGGTCTACTTCTTACCTTGTTTTTGCTGTGCTGCCATCATTGAAGAGCCCTGTCTCACTTCAGCTGTCTAGACATGACCATAGTGCAAATATTAAACAGCACTGACAGCTGAAAGCCTGCTTCCATCTTATTTCCTTAGATATCAGCAAATAATGTTACGGCATCAGGGATGACACAGCATGGCCCGACATAACAGAAGTGACACAACACGCTGAAATCAAGACATGACAAAAATTCAAGATGCACACACAGCCACTCCTCAACCTCTTCTCAATCGGCAGGGAGAGACAAGAGCAAACCTCATGAAGTGCATCACACGTTGCACAGGTTTCACAGCCTCCAACAGATGAACCAGCTGAACCTGTAGCTTGACTGGGTTTTGCCTTCATCTCTAAACTGCTCCAAGGAGCAGAACACCAGACATCAGAACATTAGACAGAAGGAGATATGAAGCACTTTACTTTTAGGTCACTGTTTCCAGCTGACTCTTGTGTAGCTCATTGGTAGGTAAGAGCTGTTGTCACTTGACTGTCATTGTGAATTGAATCACCAGTAGACTTTGCAGCCACCAAAGAGGTGCAATTGTGTGCCTGAGGAAGAACTGCAGGGCAGGACTTACAGAACCTGGTGCGTCCATACTCCGGTGGTCATGGCTAATCTGCTCACTGCTATAAATACCTACACGAAAACAGACTCAGAGCTCAGTAGTGCCTCTTGCAAATCTGCCTTGCCCTTTTCCTAGGTCCTCTCTGATGTGCATGCACCCTACGGGGGTGAGGAACCAGCATCACAGTCCCCCCACAGCGGGGGCCCAGCAGCTGGTTGCCTCCCCCACCAGGCAGCCCCGTGCTGCTGCCAGGGATGCTTCCCTGCTGCTGCTGCTGCTGAGGCTGTTTTTCTTCTGCAGATCAATAAGGGAACTTCAGGTCTGTCTCATCCCAACTACACTAAACAAGTGGCACTTCAATATTGCAATGACAGCTTCCTAAAATACTCCGTGATAGATAGACAGGGCAAAACCCACGGCTTAGACTGCAGTGAGGCAGAGAAGTAACACTCATCCAAAACACCCAGGTTTCATCAAGGGTGCCCTGCCTATGTCCCAGCCCCAGAAAAGTAAAACTTTCCTCTGCCCTAGTGAGTTGTAGCCTTTGCCATGTGCAAGGTGCAAGCAAGCGGTCAAGGCTGATTTGGGTTTCTTGTCCCCTGAATTGACACCTCAAAAATGGAAGGCCAGTCCTTGTGCAGGCAGCAGACAGGAAAGAAGTCTTTTGGGCAGCTTTACATTCGGAAACCCTCTGCCCAACATGGACTTTCTATCACGGAAACTCCTCCTTGAAAAGAAATGTGCCCATGACCATTTTGGAGCAATCTGACCTTTTTCATGGAGATATATGCCTCCCTGTCAATGGCTCATAAATGGATGAACAGCTCAGCTCTTTTTAATAGAGTTAGGCACAGGGTAATAATAGACTTGTGCAGCTCTCTCTCTTTGCTTAATTCATCTTTCGACAAATCATTAACATTGTTGGAATAACTGCTATCATTAGCTTGGATTCCTCCCCACAGCAGCTAACGGCAGCCTTGCAGTGCACAGAACATGGAAAATGGGGTTCCCCGCTCCTGTTTGCACAACAGAGACCTGGGGCAGGGCTTTTCATTCTCTTGCCAAAGTAGGAAAACCGCTGAATAAAGCAGATCAAACTGTTCTCCTCCTCCACCGAAGAGCATAGCACGGGGATCGGTGCAGCAGATGCAGACACAGCAGGGCTCCAGCTGAGGCTCGCAGTGCACAGGTTTTAGTCTAAACCCAGTGCAGGTAAAAGCCACGCAAGCCTCTCCTTCATCTCCTGCAATGCCCCCAACCCACATGGATGAACCTGTGGTCTCCACATGCAAGCAAATGATGCCCTCTTGTTGTCATGGTTCCTATGGGGATGATGCTCACCAACTGATAATGGCAAAACTGCCCCCTTCGCACTCATTTCCCTCATTTCTGAGCCAAGCGCATGCCAGGCTTCAAGGTACAGCATGGCCACAGCAGTGATGACCCTGTACAGCATCAAACAGGCTTAATGCCATGTTTCTATTCCTTTTGAAGTGTCGGCAGCTGCTGGGGGCTGAACAGAGCCTCACTGCTGTGTGGCATGGTGAATCCAGTGCTGATCTGAGCTAAATTCACCCCAGGCATGGCCTGGTGCTGGATCAAAGCAGCCTGCCTCCTGGCACTCCTGCCTGGCGTGGTAGAGGGACCTCTGCCTGCTGCTGCTGCCAGCCTCAGGGACATCATGGGGAAGGAAGCAAACACTTCTGTGTGCATTTCTTGCCATGTGCCTTGGTTCAGCAACAAAACAACACAAATCCCAATCCTGTTGGTTTGGTCCCAGATTATTAAACAAGTCTATGATAGTAGATAGGGCTCAGCCCTCAAGAGCTCTGGGCCTGATCCTGTGGTTAGGATCTGCACATGTATCTGATTAGCATTGTGGGATCAGCCTTTAATTAAATTTACTGTGTTTGGTTTATAAGCGCAGCAGCCTGGACTCGATGACAGCAGTACACAGGATGGGGCCCACTGCTGTTTATGTGTGTTGGGGCATGATGCACGCTCTCGTTTCATGTACACAGCCCTAAATAATGTCTCTGGGATTACACGTGTGCAACTGGGAACAGCAATTGGCCTGGGCTCGGGAGCGTTGTGTGACTCTTCCAGTAATCTGAAATGGTCATTTCCTAGCAGTCTGTTTGTTTCTGTGTCAAGGGAAATAATCTAATTTGAGCACTGTAAAATTTACAATTATTGTGCAACAATTTTAACGAGGTGGAGTGGAGCGGGGGGGGATCAGGAGAACATTGGGATGAATTGATGTGGTGTGAAGGTGAAAGCAAGGCAAAGCTTCTCTCCAGAAAACTGAAATAGAAATCTACCACTCCCTTAACAGCGTTGCCATCTGCAATTAATGAAGGCTCATGTGTGACCCCAGACCTCACATATACCATGAGCAGAGTTATGCAAAGACAAGAGACCTGTAAATCACATGGTTTAAAGACATCAGCATCCTCCCAACACAAGCTGTGCTGGATTTTGCTGCTCTGATGCAACTTTTCCCAGTAAAGTGTCTGAGACAGATTGTCCAACCTGCTCAGACAACTGGGACTCAAAGGGTCCTGAGCCAGGTTTGTGCACATTATGTTCTTTCATAAAAGATCTCCATGGTGAGTCCTCTCTCTCCTGCATTAAGCCCATCACAGTATTATGAATTTCCAGTCCAGTGATTCCAGTTTGGCGATGGTGCAGAAGTGGGGCTGTGTCGAGGTCTGTACTGGGATTGACCTGGAGAGCGGCACCCACACAGCCATTAGCACCAGTTGGTGTGAGGCACTGTCCTCAGATGTGGGAAGTGGTTGTGTGATTGTTCAAGCTTCCCCAGAACAGTGTGAATGGATCCATCCAGATACTGCTCACAGGGAAACATCAAAAGACCCAGGCAAGATTTTGACTCTGTGGTCATAAAGTTCTGCTCTTCTGTGTCCTTGGTGAGGCAGGGGCAAACATGAGAGTGTCAGGAGACCTGTCTGGGCCTTCTCGCTGCTGTTGTGTCCAGTGAAGGTATCGCAGAGGCGATGACCTGGACCAGTGCCTCCAGGAGCTTTGAGGGAGCCAATGCTGCCACACTTGGTCCTGTTTCCTTACAGGGAGTTTTGCTGGTTGTGGTTCAGAGAAGAGAAGAGCTCTGCATTCTTAACCATCATTCATCCACTCTGTTAGACATGTCCCATGCGGACAAGGACTCATGAGCACCAACCAAAAGATCCCAAGGTAAGTTCTCTGGAGCATCATTTCTCTTGACAGGATGACGAAGGAGAGGATGGGGTTGCCTGCATAGGGTATTAAATGCTTCAGATCATGCTTTCCCCATAACCTTGTGCTCATATTCCTGGGGAGAGTCTTCCCTCTCTTCCGGCATTGCCCATGTCCTGCAAAAAACTCAGATCAAAAGTGTCTTTCTCTAACCATGCAAGTTAATTGCTCTCCACTGCTCAGGCTGTGTTCATGGCGGCCATTCCCCAGTTCCTCCTATCCCACTCCAGTGTCAGGCAAAAGGGGAACCACATCTCACCCACAACTGGGGTTTTTGTCTTATTTAAAACACTCCCCAAGAGGACACTTCACATTTCTGTCTGTGCCACTTCACTTCCATCTCACAAGCAGCACTCAAGCTAATGCACAGCGAGAGCCCTAGTGGGAAGTTCTTCAGGAGGAGGTAAGAGCCGATATGTAAAGTGGTTAATGAGCTTGTCACAGATAGCAGTGCATCTGATTACCACCACCAAAAGTGGCCAGAGCCAAGCAAACGCTCCTTTTCTCCAGCATCAAGCATCTTAAAGCCTATCTCTGCCCCAGGGCCAGGAGCACTGAGAGCAGGCAGGGTCAAAGGGAAAATCACATCTCATAACCCAGGGACAAGCCAGACCATTGAAGCAATTATCCCTAACACTTTGGGAGGGCAGTAGGAGAAAAGCCCCGGGACCTGTTCCACCTACATCTGCAGGGTCAGGCAGTTCACCTTGGTGCTCCTGTGCTCTCTCCCAAAGCATCAGGAATGCAAAAAACAGCCCCAAAGAACAAGAAAGTGGGGCTGTAAAAGATAAAAATCAGCTCTGGGAGTAGCAGGAGGTGGAGAACTAGAAACAGCTCTCCATTCTTCTTTTAGGCAGTCTAGGTTAAGGTAACAGCATTCCGTTAATAGTAACAGGTTGTCAAGGACCGTACAACTTCTAATAGATATCACACAGCTCACAGGAAAAATTCAAAAGCCTGCAGGAGGATGGTACTTGGCATGGTGTGCAATTCAGTGACGGCATGCTGCACCACAAGAAACCATGACGTCTTGACCGAGGCTGAGAGCTCAGCAGGATTCAGAAAAGCAAAAAGCCATATAAACAGAGCTCAGACTATCCAGACTTGCCAAAAACTGAATTAAAGCACAGATTTTGGAAGTGAGTGGAGTCAAAGTGAAAGACATGAACTTGCACCAGGCGGGGCACCGGGCAATGTCTAACCAAGGAAACGGAAGTATGAACACGGTGAGGGGAAGGGTCATCTTCTGGCTGCCACAGGGCTCTTTGACTGTCCCCTGCTATAGCTGTTGACTGTCCCCTGCAATACCTGGTGGTGGCCACTGTCTGCCATCCTAGGCTGGTAGAGCCTCTTTCCACCATCACTCCCCCATAGGGGTCAGTGCATTATAAACCCCAACATTAAAACAGAAGGCAGTGCCACCGGGGGGTGGGCACAAAGGGCCATAAGCCAAAGGCCAAGTGTCACTTTTAAGAAGAAATCTGTAAAGCAGATTTGGCCCATAGGTTCATGTTTTCATAACACTGTAATGTCACAAGGCTGAGACAATCATCTGTCAGCCCAAAGAGGTGTATGATGTTGAGAGGAAACAGCTAGAAGAACAGGAGGCTCCTGACATTTTAAGACACTACATTCTCATAAAGGGGAAAAAAAAAGCAAAACCCAAACAACCAGAAACAAAACCAAAACCTAAAAACAAAAACAAGAAAGAAAAATGCAAAATACACAGCAATCATGTCACCAGCTCCAAGTACTCGGGGAAGATGCAAGACAAAAGCTTTCCAGGGGCCCAGGCTACTCGGAGTATGATGAAAATGGAAAATTCACCTAAAGTATTTTTTTCCTCACTTCAGAATCCACAGGGCTTCATGACTCCTGCCATTATTCTTCTGCTTTAGTCACTCAACCTGACCATTCACCTGGTGGTTACAGCACAGCGCTGAACTGTGAGAGCATCTGTTGCAGGAGTATGAGTAATATAGCCCAGGAAATAGTTACTGCTCAAAAGGCGTGAGGGGATGGAGCTTGACCTTTTAATGTCGTTAACGTGCGATGAGCCTAAATCAAGGATCCCATGTCAGCACCACACTAATTTCAACACATTATTATTTTTAGGCCTTCAATCTCATTCCACACAGAAACCATAATTCACGGAAACATCTAAGAGATGGACTTGAGGCAAAGAACAAGGACAGGACAAATCATGCTAATTTAATTTACTTGGTTAATTACATTTCATATCTCATTCATTTAAGACATACAGATGAGTAAAATTCATATGGACATAGACATCGAAAAGCCAAAAATAAAGTCATGAGCAGTTTCATCTTTGAGTCGTGCAGAAAATGAAAGTGAGAGAAGGAGAGAAAATGTGTTAGTTAGCAGATGCTGTAAGGGGACAGGGAAAATACAGCTTGTTCCTTCTGTAATGTCTTTGACCTAATCTTTCCCTTTTCCACACTATTCCATAATTATTTTGGTCTTCTTAGTTCTGTTGCTACATTTTCCCACTCTCATTTCTGTTTTGCTCCACTATTCAGCCTTCTTCAGTGATAGGTTCCCTGGGCCAGATTCTTGTAGACCATTGAAATATTTCTAGTAGATAACCAAAGGGAGGCATTAGTGGCTTTGAGTTACTCCAACTACAACCCAAATCCATCAGCAGTGGGGTTTCTCTAACTTATATGTGATCCCAAGGAACTGCTCCAACAAGGAGGATTTCCTACTTTCTCTTCCTCAAGTGAACAGCGTAAAAAAACTCCAGGGATCTGCCAGTTTTATGCCACCCAGAGCTTTAAATACTAATTTCATTGCTGTGTTATATCTCGAGAGCAGCTGGGAATGGTTGAGAATCTGGGCCTCTGTCTTCACACATCCAAATCTGTCTTTAAATCTCACTCCTTCAAACAACCTCTTCTTACTTTTTTCAGCCTTGACAAGCTCCAGGTGCCTCCATCCTCTTCTCCAATGTCTGCTTCTATTCCTTAGAGTTGTTCTTACTTTGGAAACGGACTAATCCTTATCTGCAGTCACACAGAGTAATAAGCACGGCCATAAAATTATGTTACTCAAAATATCAGCCAGTGGCCAGATGTGAAGCCTCACGGATGTAGATGGCCACATTGGTGCAGCTAAATCACAAACCTGCACTCTTGCAGAACTACAAAACTCACCTGGAGGAGTCCCCAGTGCTTGTGACTGTTCAGGAAATCCTGGATAAAACAACGGGAAGTTCACCCCGTGGCATAACCCTGTACCAGCAGATAGCAGTATGTCTAAAACCTCATAAGGGCTTCTGCCCCACCTCTGCCACCAATGATGCCTACCTTCCCATGTCTAACGAGAAGTATAGTCTTGCCTCCCATTACCTAATGCTTACTTTCATAGATCACATATGAATCAAAGGAAACCTCCAACATCCACAGCTGATCTACAGAAGAAAGGTCTTTAGATCACTTAGTCTTGTCTGGGCGCTTCATAGCCTAATTATGAGTGTAAGAGAGTTTAGACGCATGGACATGAGCCTTGAGACGCCAGTGGCTTCTAGGAGCAGAGCACAGACCCTGGCCTGTTTTATTTATGAGCATAGACAGAAGAATCACATCTTTCATCATAAAGTTTTTTGCTTCTCTGCATCTCAACCAACCCCATCCCATATTCTCCATCCACTCAGTGTCCCGTGTCACTACTTACACTTGATGTTGCATCAAAATACACTAAACAAAAGCAGCGTATTGTTACCGAGTTACTGAAGCAATAGAAGTCAACAAATGAAAGAATTGAGTTGCAGGGATTGTCTCAGATGAGTATTGCAAAAATCACAGCTCTCAGAGAATTGAGTGACAAATTGTAAATCAACATCTTTGGCCTGAGCTAACACTGTTTGGTCCAGCCACCACTTAACAGCCATCTGAGAGAGACCAGTGTCCAAAGCGTGGTGGGAGAGATTCATCTGGCCCAGCGTTAGCACCGGCAGTGTGAGCATCTCCATCAGAGCTGAACAGCCGGACTCCTCCATTCCACACAGACAAGCAGACACTTTATTGTGTAGTTCTGTTCATTCTAAACCAGACAGCTTTGGGGTCGGATAAATCACACCCATTGCTCTACTTTGGCTGTAAGGGAAGCCATGGGTGACCAGCTCAGCCAGAGACCCCTGTCTCCCCGGGTCAGCCGCACATCTCTCTTCTGCCTGACCCCCACCTGCACAGACTCCTCTCCTTTGGTGAAAAACTGACGTAACAGCTGGGGCCATGGATGCTGCCATGGTGGAGGTTGTTCCAAGGTGTCAGCAAGGAAGCATAAGAGATGCATGCTGCAGTGCTGACCTCTGACTCTGCTCTGACCACCTCAGTAATGCCCATGACACCCAAACTCCCTGAAATATGGGATCCATGCCTTCGAGCACACTCAGTAACAAGCACCCTAGCATTTATCTTCAGGTAGGTCTGGGTCGGGAAGTTATTTGGCATTTCCACAGGAGGCTCTTGAACACATAGAATTCATAGACATATCGAATTTGCCGTTTTCCTGTCCAGGTCTAGCACTATTAAACACACTGAGAAGACATTCAATACCATCCAAAAGGAAATTATTTCCTTTAAAAAGGTCCTCACACAGTTTAAGCCGCATCAGACCCATGCTGGACTATATAAATATCACCGTTATACCTTGTTCCTATAAAAACAATAAGTATTGAGAGTTTTGTTGTTTGCCCAGGAGGTAAAGCCTGTGCCAAGCAGCAGAAGGCAGGCTGCCAGGCAGGAGGTGGACATGGTTACAGAAACAGTCTTCTCCAGATCCGGCCTCTGAGACTGGTAAAAAAGGTTTCTGTGAGTGAAGGAGGTTTCCCATAAAGGTTGCACGTCAAAAGCAGGCAAATGCAAGACAAGGCTGAATGCTGCACTGATCTCACAGATTGGGTGTGTTACAGGTACAAACTCTGTGGTCCTTTGGGGAAAACAAGGGAAGTCACAATAACCACAGAATCACAGAATCATAGGATGGTTTGGGTTGGAAGGGAACCAGTTCCAACCAGCCTGCCATGGGCAGGGACACCTCCCACTAGCCCAGGTTGCCCAAAGCCTCATCCAGCCTGGCCTTGAACCCCTCCAGGGATGGGGCATCCACAGCTTCTCTGGGCAACCTGGGCCAGTGTCTCACCACCCTCACAGGAAAAAATTTCTTCCTAATATCTAATCTAAAACTACTCTCTTTCAGCTTAAAACCTTTACCTTTCGTCCTATCACTACACTATCTGACCAAGAGTGCCTCCCCATCTCTCCTGTAGCCCCCTTTCAGCACTGGAAGCTGCTCTAAGGTCTCCCTGGAGCCTTCTCTTCTCCAGGCTGAACAACCCCAACTCTCTCAGCCTGTCCTCATAGGGGAGGTGCTCCAGCCCTCTGATAATTTCTGCTCTGGACTCACTCAAACAAGTCCATGTCCTTCTTATGCTGGGGGTCCAGAACTGGACGCAGTGCTGCAGGTGGGGTCTCACAAGAGCAGAGGGGGAGGAGAATGCTCCCCCCCAACCTGCTGCTAATGCTTCTTTTGATGCAGCCCAGGACATGGTTGGCTTTCTGGGCTGCAAGCACACACTGCTGGCCTGTATTGAGCTTCTCATCCACCAATACCCCCAAATCCTTCTCCTCAGAGCTGCTCTCTATCCATTCTCCTCCCAGCCTGTATTTGTTCTTGCAATTGCCTCAACTCACATGCAGGACCTTGCACTTGGCCTTGTTGAATTTCATGAGGCCCATCTCTCAAACCTGTCCAGGTCCCTCTGGATGTCATCCCTTCCCTCCAGGCTGTTGACTGCACCACACAGCTTGGTGTCATTGGCAAACATGCTGAGGGTGCACTCCATCCCACTGTCCCTGTCTCCAACAAAGATGTTAAGCAACACAAATCCCAAAACCAACCCCTGCAGAATGCCACTCGTCACTGGTCTCCACTTGGACTTTGAGCCATTGACCACAACACTTTGAGTGTGGCCATCCAGCCAGTTCTTCTTCCATCATGTGGTCCTTCTGTCAAAGCCATGTTTCTCCAACTTAGAGACAAGGATATCATTCAGGACAGTGTCAAATACTTTGAGAAAGTCCAGGTAGATGATGTCAATTGCTCTTCCCTTATACACCAGTACTTTGACCCCATCATAGAAGGCCACCAATTTTGTCAAGCAAAATTTTCCTCTAGTGATACCATGTTGGCCATCACGAGTCATTAGCTTTGATTATACCTCCCCATCCTCATTTATGGAAGAGTCTTGATTTTTCAGGAGAAATTTAGATAGTCCACAAATTTTCAGAAATTTTTCATTTTTGATCTGGAAATGCTGCACTGTATTTGGGATTTGTGAGACCTCTAAAATGGTTTTTCTTCCCACCTCGCCCTTTGCACCCGTCTGGAAACACCAAACTACTGTATCTCCAAACAATTGCATCCTCCTATATACCACCTGATGAAAGGGTAGTCAGAGCTGCTGCCTGCTCTCTGGGTGTGACGGGTTGGGTAAAGCTCATAGTCAGAGACAGGATTCCTCAGCCTCATTTTACAGACATTTAGAGAGAAATGAGACTACAAATGATCAGGTCATACTTGCCAGTAAGCACTTAGGAACTATAATCTTGTGCTCTGGCTGAACAGTAGAGCCAACCAAGCTACATTTACACTATTTCCTTCCTATCATGCATATTTTAGCCATAGTAAAAAAAGCAAAAAGGGCATCAAAACACAGCCAAGCTGTAAAATCTGACCATCTGCAGGGCGGCTGGTGGAAAACCATTTTTACTTTGCCTTGAGAGGAGTTTTTCCAAAGCTGTCAAAGACCACTAGATTATTTACTAGTCCAACATCTGTCAAGAAATAATTAGGTTGTTAAAGGTAGACTGCTAGTTACCGGCATTAGGCATCCATTAACATTAATTGAACTCCTCAGAATTATTTAGGAGTAAAGTCTGGCCCCATTGAAGTTAATAGGAGCTTTTCAATTAACTCTTGACTGACCTGACGGATTTGACTCACAGCAGATAGAAAAATTACGGGTTTCTGTTCAAGCCATACACCCATGAATGGAGATACCTGCTATAAGGTCTTAGAGAGGCTAAAGACTGAGGGAAAACTCAATCACTTTGGGGTACTCCACAAAATCTCATCCATCCCTGAAGAAGTGTTCACCTGGAGTGTCTCTTCTCTGCTTGATCTGGAAATACACATTGGGATGTTGAGGTGCTTGCTTCTAAGTCAGCCTACACATCCCCATGCTCACATCAGCACAGGGATCCATGCCATGTTTTAAAGATTTGTTTTTTAAATCCACCAGCCTGAATCCAGTGCAGTCCCTGGAGAATATGAATTACAGCATATGGAGGCTGCTCTGAGGTGTAAGTCAGAGCAGCCTGCAAGGTGCCCTAGCCCACCCTGACCTTCAGCAGGATGCTCTCCAGCTGGAGCTGATGTGCTCCTCCTTTGCTAACAAAAGTTTGTGTTGTGGCTTTAGGATAGCAGTGATTGACCCCTCTGCAATGGCAGGACAGATGGAAAGGTGTTCCTTACACAGCTCAAAATCAGCCCATCACCCACAGTCCTAAAACTATTGAAAAACACACTTTCACAGCCACATGTGTCTGAAAGAGAGCAGTGAAATAGTTGGTGGGTAATTGGTATTGCTGATATTTGTCCCATTAAGGATCCAGGGAGAAGTGAAACAAGGGTGTGCCACATATTTGCTGGTTGGATGATTATGTTTCTGCTGATGCAGATATTTCAGTGGAATAATTTGCCCTCTCCATCCCCTCCTCCATGATTGGGTCTTCTAGTTGAGAAGAGAGGGTCTAACATTGCTGTCACATGAAGCAGGTGACACTAGGCTATCCAAACGGAAAGTGTTAATTTTGCATTGATAGAGACTTCTGGACTTCACTGCTAGGTTAAGAGTTAAACTTTTAGTTAGCAGATCCCTTGTGTGATATAAACTATCATGAGATACATTTTCTTTCCATTATGCTGTAATAAACCCCTCCTCCTTATAATATAAATATATACATTTCCTCCGAGGCATCCTATTTGCTAAAGAACATCATGGAAATCTAATCTCCTTTTAATCAATAAAACACCAAATGATGTTTCTATTTAATGCAAACTTTGCTCCTTACCATGTAATGAACCTGTTTCTATTAAGAACACAGCCATTAATGGAATAAGTAATGCATTACTACTATTCCACTGCTACAGTCAGGTTTCTCTTAGTGTTTCCATTATAAACTCTGCTATTTAAGAGTCTACAATTTTCTGTGAGCTGAAGTTTTGCCTATAAAATCCTTTTTATACTGCTTGAGGGCTTGGAGTTGGGGCTTGGGTTGCAGTCGTCGTGTGCGCTGATTCTCTTTTGCTCAGCCACAGTCTCACTGTACGACCCTGGCCAAGTCACTTAACCTTTCAGAGTTCGGTCAATCCAAATGGAAAATGGTCTGAAAAAGCGAGAGGCCTCACAGACAAGAGAGATCCAAGTCTAACGACATTCGAAAGGATGGCTCTAGGGAATTATAATGGACTGAAGAGACTTTTGCTTTGGGGACACCAGTACAATTTATTGCAGGTCAGTAATGAAAAGAAAATGGAAGCATGGCATTTTGCCAAGAATAAGAACTATGGGGGGCTACTCAAACCATTTGTGATGGATGACTATAAAAAGAGATAAACAGCTGTAATGTGGGCCAGAAAATACTCGTGACCCAATCTATGCTTTTGCAAAGATACTCTTTACTCCTATGGTTTTGTCAAGCTATTGCTGAAGGAAGTTCAAGACCTCTTTCTTCACAAGATGCTCACTCAGAATATTTTATATCCTTATTGGGTTGTGGTTCATCTCAGTCATACTGTTTGCATCGTCTGATAAATGACATGACTTTCAAGACAGAGGACAAGAAACATGTATTAGGAAACTGAGACATCTAATCACTGGTGCAGAAGTTGAAGGGAATTTAAGGATTAACAAACATTTTGATGAGCTGGCAGCAAAATAAAACAAGAAGCCAGACAATTCACAGCTGAATTTCATTCTCACATCCTCATGAATGCAAGCAGATCCTGCACCAGGGCATGAAGAACATGCCTACAGTGAAAAAGGCGGCTGCCCCTTGTGTGGGTTGGTGACCTGATATTGCAGGTTGAGGCAGAAACGAGAGTTTGAATTTCAAGCTGATTTAGTAGCTCTAGCTCAAGTTAAAAAGAGAAGATGGAGCTCTAGATGCTGACTAGATCTTATGTCCAAGTTACCTTCCTTTTGTTCTCACCTCAGCTCAAGAGGAGAACTTCTACAGCAGATGTACCTAAATCTTTTTCAATGTATGAGGAATCCTGGCTGCAGGGAAAAGCCATCCTCAACTCCTCCTTCTTTTCTCCCTCATCCCTGCACACTGAGACTGGGTAAAGGTGAATATGGGCCTGAGAACACATCAACAGGGGACACCACAGCCCCACACCCTCCTAGATAGCTGAGACACCAGCCCGGAGGACGCTTGTCCAACACCCCTAGAAAAAGAGGTCTTTTTTAACCTTCAAGGCAAGGCACTGAGGGTCAATAAAAGGTCTTCTGTTATTAATCCAGTAAGCAGGGCATATTTGCTGGGACTTACTGCTATCTTCAGTTTTCAGGCAAAGCTAAGACATGGATGGGGGGACCACCACGGCCTCCAAGTCTGGCGGTGAGGTGAAGATTCCCTAGTCATGATGTTCAAAACTGTTGTGTCTGTTGCCTACCCATTGATGTAGATATAATTTCCTCCATTACATTCAGTTCACATTTCTGAGTTTTGCTTCACAGGTGTAAGAAACACCTCTCTAGGCACGGGAGCAAATCTCACTCTTATCTGACTCCCTGAGTGGGGAGTCACAGACCAGCCCTGTCTCCAGACATGCAGGAGAAAAAGCAAAAATCCCTGTCTCCTCTTGGCAGCTGGGGGAACATGAAGCCTGATGGATTTGTAAGGTCATTGGGGATCCCCACAGTGGAGAGAGGAACCAAAGTTAGTTCTCCTTATCCCAACAGAAAGCCTTTATCATGGGACGGGTCAGGTAGGACACATGATATGCAACAGTCTGATAAAAAAGACAACTGAAGTGTTTCCTGCACCTGAAGCTCTGGGAGAAGGGCCTGGGGGAAGGACCAGTTATCAGCGGGGACTGCACTGGTGGAGGGGGCAGGGAGGAAAGAGCAGAGGAGGAAACTGGCAGAGAGAGCCATCACATCCGGAGGCTTTATCCTAGCACAGGTAACACATTCTTTATTTCGCATTTATTTTCTCGCCATGTTAGGGAAGGGGAAAATAGACACGCTTATTTCTCCTGCTCATTTTCCTGGACCATCTGGTGCTGAGGCAGAGATGACATATCACTGTGAACAAGGGGAAGATGTCACAGTTTTCACTAATAGCTGTGGGAGGAAAATAATTATTTTAAAAGTATGTGGGCTGTACAGACCGTACTTGTTAAGTCAAACTACCAGGAAACTTATTTCAGACGCAAAACATTTGATATTAAATAATCAGTAATGCTAGAGATCAGCAGTCCCAGCCGTAAATGTCGAGCTCAGTTCTGCTCTTACTGCAACTATAACTCAGGCACCACTTCACCGAAGCCAATGCACAATCTTTTGGGTTTACTGAAGCAAGTAAGAGTGAGAAATTATAGACAAGTCTATGCCACAGATTATTCATGCCAGCTACATCAGTGATTGCAATCAGGTAGGGAAACAGGTCAGGATAAGGGGTGAAGCCAATAACGTGACCTGTATCACCTTCTAAAGCAATGACAAAAACGTATTGATTTTGTCCCCCTTAGCTCTGATCCCTTCTGTATTGTTTCTGTAAAGTCCTCAGGGTGTCTATGTACACTTGTAGCTCTAGATAATTTCATAATAAATAATAATTAAACTATGGAGCACCAGGGATGTGAAGAGAAATGAAACACTTGTCCTACATAGGGATGCTCAGAAACGTCACTCTCACTGAACGGAAACAAGTGAAATTTGCAATTGCCATTCAGCAGCTTTAGGGGACTTTTGGAAATATCTTGAAAACTATCTAATTCAGCCCAGAAACTTGCAAGATGTCTGGAATGATAATTGAAAATAGGGCTTTTTTCAAATCAAATGGAACAATTTGACTCATAAGTAGTCTTCTTTTTTGGAACGAAATGAACATTTCCTCTCCCTCCCCCCAAACAAATCTGTTTCACTGAAATGTTGGCATTTGAAAAATGTTGATAAACTCTAGTTACAATGAGAGCTAGTCAGAGAATGGAAACAGATTCGGTAAATAAGTATAAACAAAACAGCTTGAGTTTGATTCCTGGTATTTTGTGGAAATGCTTTGCTTGTTCTTTGCAAACAAGTAGAGCTATGACTTTGGGCATTCAGAAAAATAAACACAATTCCCAGACTGTTCCCAAATTTGTGCCAGGATAAAATAATAATATTAATTATTCAGTAATGCACAATTCAGTAATGTATTATTTTCCCATTTAGAGCAATCTTATAATCAGACAGCAGCCAATCACCCAGTGGAAGCAATGGATGCGCAGAACAAGCAGTTTGGAAACTAAACACCTGACAATTGTTTTCTGAAAAACTGAATATCAAACACTCCCGCAGACATTTGGATCATGTCTAGTTGTAAAGATGATCCTCAGATACAAAAGCAACAACGCGTTCAAACTGTCCCCCTTTCCCACAGACACTTATGGAAATAGATATCACATACCCTACTGTACATCGTCTCCTTACTCTGAAAAAATTCTCATCTCAGTGGTACTCTGGACAGACCTGAGTCTAGCTACATCACAGGAGTAAGCTTTTAAATGTTGTCAACCCAGAATTATTTATCAATACTAGTTTGAAGGTATGTTTCGTAACAAAAGAGGTACATAATTCAATAGGACTTTGCTAAAAGTTCTGGAGAGAAGGTCACAGATAAGACCTCCAGAGATTTTTGTTGGAAACACTGTACTTTGTTCTTTTTCGTAGAAGGGAGCTGCCATATCCAATTGGAAATAAAAGACGTCTATTGCAAACTTAATGCAATTTTATTGGGACTAAATTCAATCTCTTCATTTTTGATGCAGTAATGGGTCAGCAAAGGGAACTCAAGAGCACAGTCTCAGACAAGTAATGGTCCTGTGGTCAGAGATGCCACCAGCAGAAGTACACTTTATAAGCAAGGAACCCCTGAAAAGTTGTTTAGAATATTTAAAAGAATAGTGCTCTTCTCAGTCGCATACAGACCTGCAAACATTTGCCAACAAGCTGTTTCCCAGTCATCACCGCAAGCCCGAGCTTCAAACAGAAAATCCATGCCCTAGATAAAGAAGATCACTTCTCTAATGTTATTTTTTCTCCTTCCTCAAATAGGTTATACAGCAAGCTCTCTACTGATTAAAACACACCATGCATAAGGGAGTGGGAGACACACACATGGAGTCAGACCCTTGATTTATATAATCTCCATTGACTTCAGTGGAGCGATACCAATTTATAGCAAGGAAAGGTCTGCCTGCAGACTCTTAAAGGACTGAGTGGTAACCTCAACAAACCATTTTCAGGGAGTAAGGTATTTTAGTGAGAATGACTCTTCTTATGTCTTGACTAAGAGACAGAAACTTTGCTCACAGAGACAGGGGCTACACTATGATATTTATGACACCCAAAAGGAAATACCTTCTATCTGAAATGCTCGATAGTCCAATTTACATGTTTATTGCACAAAAGAGCCGTTTATTTACAGGCAGAAAACTGCCTATATATTTTAAGGCTGTTTTTAAAAATGGCAACAATTTTGAAAGTGCAAATAAAATAAGGACATTTTTTAGCTGCTTTGCTCTCTTCTTTCTCTTGTCTTGGTCTCTGGGAGGAAATTCAGTAAAGTAACACTTCTAATAGTAGAGATCATTCATAGCATCTCCATCCACTTTCCACGCCAGCTTTGGCAGCCTGGCTTGTGTCATAACTATCACAAGCTTATTTATAGTTCAGCGGTGTTATGAGAGGTCAAGCAAGGAGGAAGAAATTCTGATGAAACCACTAGGGAAGCCAGAGAGGAATTTTGTTGCGCTGAGGGTGTTTTTGGGTTGGTTTTGGGTTTTTTTAATGCTCATATCCAAAACAACAAGCTTTGGAAGCTATTGCTTCTTTTGATTTCTCCACGTTCCTCCTCTGCAGCTGTTTTGGCAGTGCTGCTCTGGAAAAGAGCGAATGCTGGAGCCTCTTAGAGCCGCCACGGCAGATTGCATGAGGTTTCTGTGTCAGTGGCTCTCAGGAAGTTAACAGAGATGGTCCTCTGGCTGAGGCACTGGGGACTCATCCTCAAGAAGTGCTGACATCCTGCCGTGGAGAGTAGCTGGTCTGAAAAAACAGAAGCAATGAGCTGCACTGAGCTGGGACAATTTATGGGCAGGGTTTTGCTCACCACTGTCCTTGTGGCAGCGGTTGTTACCAGCCCAAAATACTAACTCCTTGCTCTCCTTCCTGCCCTCCCAGGAAGGCTGGTCCCTGACCACCAGTACCGAGGGAGCATCGGGTCCAAATTACCCCCAGGACTGAACCAGTTGCTTCTTTGAGGTTTTGAGCAACCTGTTCCAGTGGGAGGTGTCCCTGCCCATGACAGGGGGGTTGGAACTCAATGGTCTTTAAGGTCCCTTCCAACCCAAACCATTCTGTGATTCTATGATTCTGTGATTCTCTTTCTTCTCCAGGGCATTTCCCTTCCTCAAGGGTGTGCTTGGGTGCTCTGTAGGGAGGAGAAGAAAGCATAGATGTCCTCCCCAAATGGCATCAAGGAAAACTTAAGAGAGAGGGTTGCAGTGAACCTTAAAGACACCCAGGACCTTTGGGGTAAGAATGGCCACAGCCCAGGAAACCCAGGCTCTCCTGCCATCCTGCACTGGTTCTGTCATGAAGCAGAGCTCTCTCTGCAAGCTGGAAAGGGAAAGATCAAGGACTTCTTTGAGCAAATACAGGACAAACAATTTCCAAAGAATTGCATGAAAGGTGTAGTCAGGGTGCTGCTTCTTCAGCAAGGCAGTAACGCAGTGGCAGCTGGTCAGGGATGGCTAACCAAACAGATTCACTTGGTATATGCAGACATAGACAAGGCTCAGTTTTTGTATTGTGCTGCCTGTAACAAGTGACAGGGTCAACAGGCTCTGTAGAGATCAAGAGAACAGATCAGCCTTCCAAAAATTCAATATTAATTATTGAATATTTATGTTTACCAGAGGGAATGAGTGATCAGGGTTTCTCTCCAAGGCTGTGTGTGAATCTTTGTATTTCAAGAACAATATAAATCAGGCCTTTTTATTTGTCATTTATGTGAGATGAAAATTAACATCACAAGCATTATTAATAAGGCATGAACAACAGAAAGAAGAGAGGAAGCAGAGCAGCTCACTCCCTACAAGTTTCTCTCTTTTTATATTAAGTAGATTTATTATGTACCATTTCCCTGCCCTACCCACTTCTGTTTTCTCCTGCAAATTTGGGTTCCAATAGCACTCACAGGCCACTGATTAATATACCTGCCCCTCAGCCATCCAATTATAGCCCCTTACAAATATTAACAAATCCATCCTCACAGCAACCCTTGTATCAAAAGCACCGGGTACCAGACCTGTTCTCTGGAGTGGCGTTAGGGGAGGCAGACCGAGATCTCAGGGATGGGTGAAGACACAGAAAACACATCAGCGCTGAAACAGAGGCTAAAGGATCAGCAGAAAGAATGTGCAGAAGAAAGTTCTATGGACAAGACCTATCAATTACAGTGGTCCTTCTGGCCTTCAGAATCCACTGAATAAAAGTTAACTCTCCTTGGCTTTGAGCCCTTTGGCCATACATCTCAGCCCCTTTCGTAAAGGAAATTATTGTTCTCAGCCTTACAGGTGAGGAAAGTGAGCAACTGAGAAATTAGGGCCCCAGCCTCAGGGATGCCCAGGTGTTTGATTTTAACAGGATTTCACCTAGAACTGCAAGTCTGTCGAGTGTGTTGGCTCAAGAGCTTAACTCTCAGATTTACACTCCTTTGCTGGGGCTGAGCACAGAGGCAGTCAGAGGCAATGGGAAGGAGGAGGTGGTGTGCAGTCTCCGTACACTTTGGTGCCTCTGGGTGGTCACTGGGTGGACACAGAAACCTTGATGCTCGCAGGCAAGCCCAGACCCAGGGAGCCAAGAATAGACATTATTGAGCGTATCACTGCCCGCCCAGATGGAGACCTGAACCCAGAGGTGCAGAGGGAAGCCCATCCCTGCAGCCACCAAAGCCCTCATAGCACAGAGGGAAAAGCTGCAAGTGGATGTTTAGACCACCCTAGAGACCATCCCTGGGCTGCAGTCACCCTTTTCAACACTTAGCAGCATAAAACCAAAACCTGCCTTTAAAAAAAAATACATCTTGGCAAAAACATTGGTGTTGGTGAGGTGTGAAGGCTGGTGAGGCCGTGGTTTCCTTAAAATGGGTTGGAGAAATTGTGTTCATTCAACAGTCAGTTTTTCCAAGGTTTTGTTTTGTCTTAAAATGCCACTTAGTTCTGCCTTCTCCCAACTCCCTACAAAAGGTCTGCACAAGCCAGTCTAGCACCAAAAAACCTTTTTGGCTTCTGTCCCCCACTGCTTGCACCCTTTAAATTCCCAGACCAGGTTTGCGTCCAACGGGTAGATACATCTCCAGCGATGAAGATAAAATATCCATGGCTGCTGAGAAATTCTCTCTCATGCTCTTCACACTATTTACTGTGAAATATAGATATATTACAATATTACACCTAATCGTAATTAACAATGATACTTAGCAGCATCTATATGGCTCTTCACACCTTTAAAGTGCTGTGCAAACACTCATTAATTAATCTTTACTTTGGGGATCCTGTACAGCAGCCTCTTCCGCAGGGCTCCCTTCCCTGGGAGCGGAGTCGTGCTTGCCAGGGCACGCCAGTCGCCGGGGGCTGCCCGTGGAGATGGAAACTGCTCCCACAGGGAAGGTTCAGCTCCCCCACTTCTGGAATGTACCGACATCTGCTTTTCTGTCCCCGGGCGGAGATGGGAAACAGCAAAATCCTGCAGGAGTGGGCAATACAGACAAGAGAGGGACAAATGGTGCTGATGCCAACTGATCTAGTGCTGGTCCAGCGTGGTGACCTGAACCCATCTAATAAAGGTCAGTGCCTTTTCTTGGGTCAGCCCAAATCCTGCACACTCACAAGCCCAGGGTCCCCACCACTAGCCCAAAGCGGTGGGTGCAGAGGGAGAGGGAGGCGGCGGTGGGGGCAGTGGTGGAAGGGGAGAGGTGAAAGCCACCAACACGGGAGCTGCTCCGGGAGCACGTCACAGAAGATGTCCCTTCCTAGGTCTCCTTCACACGTCACTCCCCACTGCTCATGTTTGGGTTCTGGAGGGGGGATTTCTCTCCAGTTTGCATTTTGGAGGTGAATGGCAGGTATATCTTTTTTGCGTCTCATGCAGCCCGTTCAGCGTTGGTATCGCTGCCTCGATGAAATGCGCCTTTTCTCAGCTTTTCACTGTCTTGCTCTGAAATCTCCACTCCCATCCCTCTGCAGAGCTCAGTAACAGCTTGCTTCATCTTCCTACTGTCAGCACTCTGCTTTGACCCTTTAATCAGGGGACTTGGCTTTTATCTGGAAGACATATGCCTTAGGTGTCTTGTATAAGGTGCCACACAAAGCAAATTCAGCCAGGCCTGCCAATAACACATCATCTAACCAGATGGGGATAAACAGACTTGAATTCATTTGCTCCCTTTTCTCTACTCAGTAGTAGCAAGCACCAGAGAAAAGGCTGTCACTAGCTTTGTATAATGTCTCTGGGTACAGAGGGTTTTGTGCTTTGCATTTGAGGAGAGCTTAAGGTCAGCCTCACAGCTTCATTTGAATAGAGACGGTTGGCATTAATAAAATGAGAAGCCTTTTGCCACTGGTCCCCACAACATTATAGGTACCAAAAATGAACAATGTCATGGAGAGTTTGGGGTTTTTTTTTAACTCAGTGAAATCTCCGTTGTGGTTCTTTGTGCAATTCGGATAAAACAAGAAGGAAGCGTGAGGCCCCCTAGGCAAAGATATATGGTTTGTGTTGAATTGTCAATGGAGAAGTGACCCAGCTCATTTTTTTCCTTTGGTGACCTCAGCAAGATTGATATCTAGATCTCATCAGCTGAAGTGAAAGAGTTATTATTACAGAGCCCGGAGCAGAGCTGACATACTTGCAATGAATGGAGCTGTTTCTAGCTGAGGGAATTCAAATGGCCAGGACAGGGACATACTCTATATGGTAAGAGCAGAGATACCAGCATTCAGAATGACAAAATGGGTCTCAGCCAGTCAAAGATCAAAGAAACACTTCTGAGGAGAACAGCTTTTCTTCTGGAAGTGTTAATTGGAATATTTGATAGCAGCATCATTATCTTTTTTTTTCCCCCAATACAGTTTAGAGCCATTATCTTTCTTTGGGTTCTCTCCATTAAAATTATCCATTTTTCTTCTTGGGAAATTTAAAGAATGGCAGAGTATCCTTAAAAGATCCTTTCAAAACAAACAGATCTGATCTAGCTAGGAGCAAACAGATATGGAGACTGTTGCCTTTCTGTGAGGGGACTTACCCAAAGCCAAACTGTTCCCTGCATTACACTCCTTGCCATGGTCGCTCTTGACACACAACTGTAAGACACGGCCAGCGACACCCTATGTAAGTCCCATATAGAAGCATGGCCCCACGAGAGCATCCATCAGGGGTGGGTGGCAAGGCTCAGTATTTGTTATTGGGTATGGGTGATCCAGAAGGAGACATCAGCTCCCACATCATCCTCCTGGAATCTGTACAAATGGAGATCATGAGGAGCTTGTATTTTAAATACAGCAAAGTGTGTGCCCGTTTGCTGATCGGGATTACAGGCACACCCGTTGAAGTCAGCAAGCGGGGGGTGGAATTGAGACCAGCTTAAGTGAGCATATGGCCAGTCACTCTCAGCCTCAAGGTCATATGGGAAACATGCAACATCGCTGATATTTCACACCCCAGGTGAATGCATTAACCCTGCTTGGGAACAGTCCTATCTGCTCACAAGCCTCAGCCTGAATTTAAGAGGAAACAGGTCTGCGATCATGCTGCTTGCCAGCTTCAACAAAAATTGACAGAGCGAAAGAGGTCTCAGAGACCATGAAAGTTTAGGAGCTTAATTAAAAGCAGCATCTGGGCAAATTAAAGGAGAGAGACTGAAATCAGTGCCTCTGCAGACAAAGAGACAGGCAGCACCTTGCTGCTGCACATCTGCTTCTGCCCCGCGGGGGCTCTGCAAGGACCCAGAGGCACAGCAGGGACAACTCTGTCCTCCTCCTTCATCACTGCTGAGAAAACCGCTTCTCTCTAGACAAGGCCATGCAACTGCACATGTATCTGAAGATCTATGATCTGATTTTATGGATATTTTCATATGTATGTGTTGGGGAAAAAATCTGTATAAATTTAAAAAATTGAAGACACTTTGTATAAATAGCTTTCCTGTCTATTTAAAATACCCTGGGCACTCAGAAGCCAAAAAAAGCCAAGCAGGCCACTCTTACAGACTGGGTTTTTTGTTGTTTTTGTTGTTGTTCACTCAGGTTTAAGGTCAGTCAGACTGTCCACAATAGTCTTTTGAGATGTGCCACAGCATAGTTCAGCCTTGGACCTCCTTAATCTGATACAGTAGAGTGGTGAAAATAGGCAAGGCCAGATGTTCAAATACTTTCACTCTGGCAACAAGAGGAGCAAACGTAGTGAAGAGGTCAAGGGCCAGGAGAAGAGAAACGGAAGAAAGGCCACAGCTTTCGGTAAAGAGAAGTACCAGAGCTCAGAAACCACATGGAAGCAAAATAATGAAGTCAGGGACCTCACATGCTCCTGCTGCAGCTGCAAAATGCTTAAGCCTGAGTGTCGGATTTAGATCTGTCACAATAACACTGTGCATTTCAGATGGATTGAATTATAACTCACAGGTGCTCCTTGCTCCATGCATTTCATCCTTCTTCCCCCCACAACAGGCTTTAAACTCCAGCACACAAGACAGATGAAAAAGATTGCTCCCTTGCATTCTCCTTAACACCGCTAGGTCCCCACCGCGTTTATAAACGTGTGTTTTAACACGTAACGCTCTACGGAGGAAATCCAACTACTGTCAGAGCAGGCTGTTTTGATGGACTGAGTAAACATGATATTTTGGTGACAGGTAATTTTCATACTCAACTGATTAATTCCAGAACACAGGAACAATGGGCTTTTTCAGCTGCTGAATAATGCATGTGTGGCATTGCAACTGGTAAGCAGCAGGGTTCCCGGTTAGCGGTAGAAATTCACACACCCATGCTATTTTAATAAGCTATCACTGTTAAAGAAGTCTATTTACGTTATTCATCTCCAACATTTGCACAAACATGTCAACTAGGGAAGTGTGTAGGGGGAGGTAGGAGGGAAAAATGACGTCATATTCATATACACTTTCTTAGCTGTTTAATTTATATAAGCCTTAAAATTAAGCAAAAAACTTATTTCCAAGGGAAAGAAAGCACCATGACCACCACCTGAAAGCTGAACAATATGAACATGATGGAAACAGACCATAGCAGAATAGAAAAGCCAGGGCAAGGATACACATAGAGAGCTGGGCATAGGTTGCTCCAGAGCTTTGTAAGCCAGAGCCATTCTGGGTTTTAGCCACCAGGATGGTCCACAGTGCCTTTGGTCCCTTTGGAGCCATCTGGGCCATGTTCTCATCACCGTTTCCCCATGAACCATCCAGGAGCTTCCCGAAGAAGCAGACCTGACAGATTTCCCAGCCTCTCTGCTGCGATGTGTTGGGGTTTGGGATAGGGGCCACCAGGATGGAGTCCAGGGCTGCTCCACTTGGATTATGAATGTGTAGACCACAAAAGGAAAGAATCAGCTCTCACTTATAGGATCAAGAATCAGATTGACTCATAAATTTAGGTGTTTTATGAGCTAGATGCTTGATTTCTTTTCTAGCCAATGGAGATCCAGTCAACACTGATTGTCTGTAGAAGTCTGTTTTTCTTGACTCTATGTAATATTGATCAAGGGACAAATTACTTTGCATAAAACAGGCATCTAGTACCATTAGAGGCTCTGGGGTGTCCTGGTTGGTTCCCAGCTGCTGCTCCAGAGGGGTGCAGGTTTCCTATAGATTTTTGCATAATGTTTGGCAGCCCCAAGGAGATATCTTGGATACCAAGGGACATTTAAAATTACGCTAAATGCCTATGTTTAGACAACTGTATGACACCCTTGACTTCCATTGACTATAATGAGAATTTGGACAGCTGGACATCTAAATTTGGGTGCCTTAATCCGTGAGATGAACCCCACCCAAAAATGTCAAAATCTCCTCATTTTCACTAGAGAAGGTCACTAGAGGCCAGGTTTTCAATAAATCCACTCCTATTTTGGCATCCGTTCAGCTGCTGAACTTTCAAGTGTGATCAAAGGCCCTCTGAACGAGACGAGGACTGAGCAGGCTCAACCGCCTCCTCATGCCCAAACTACTGAGTTCAAAAACTGGGGTAAAATAGAGTCTGAAGACAGATCTGCAAACCTGAAAGGCCCAGGCGCGGGAGTTTGGTGTATGGGCAATGGATCTACTTGTGCATGGCACAGGAAACACAACCACACATGGTCCCAGACATGACACTGTCTGAAACCTCCAGGCAACAGCACTGATGGAAATATGATAATTGTTCCTTTTCCAATGTCATTGTGTCCCTTATTTATGTCCCTCAGGAATGAAGTTATTTTAAAGCAAGGAGCAACCTGGTCTACCCCAAACAGTTAATCTCATACTTGGCTCCTTCTTCCCTTTATTTTGTTCTTTGGATTTGGATGCTGGTGCAGTTTCATCCCCTATAACCTCACATCTAACTTTTCTTTTGCATGGTAAGTATTGCTGTCGTATCATTCATTCTTTAAATCATAATCCCAAATTTTGCTTCTCCTTAGCTGTCGGGGAGGATTTCCTCTCCCTTTTGGGGTCATGAATCTCTGGAAGACTCTGGGAAGAGGAATTCTTCCTTTTGGAGAGTGGGGCTGTTTCCCAAAAGAGCGTAGGACTGTTTTTCATGTTTTTCAGGACATGGCTATTTTATTACATAACAGCCCAATGATTTATATCATTATACTGGCAGCTTTGAGCTTTTATTTTATTTCATTTCTTTTGGCTTTGCAAATAGAAAAATAGGTGGTAAAAAGTCCCCAGGTCTTTGCTATGTGACACCCTGGAGTGTATTAATGTATGTGGGGGTTGAGGAGTGCCCAGCTATGGAAGGAAGGAGTTGGAGCCCAGGGACAACCCCAGCATCACATTGTGTAATGTGTTATTTCAGCCTCTCTGGAGACCAGTAATTGTGCACACCACAAAAACTTTAAGGTAACCAGTGTAGAGGGTAATGGCTGCATAAGGAGACCAACTGACAGAACACATTGAACCAATTTTCTTCCAACCTCCCCCAAATTTTTCTTTGAGAGCCTGCCCCTTCATTCTGGGGAAAGGCATAAGAAACTTGCCTGAAGTTTTCTGAGAAACCAGAGGAGGAGGAGGAGAAACTCCGTGCTCGGTTACAGAACCTTTTCTCTGGGATCTCCCTCAGCCCAAGGGTAATTAAACTTTCTGTTGCATCCACTGTGCTAGTCACTTATGGGAAAATGTAAAATCACATCTTCACTCTGCAGGGACTATATTCCAAAAAGAAAAGACCAGGAAGTTTTAGTCTCCTGTTAGTGCAGCGAAGGTAGGCAACGAGGATTTTTAAAAAGTTATTCGCCAACGCATCCATCCAGCTTTGTAGTGTCTGCAGAAAACAGGGCATTTACGTCTCTCAAACAAGATTTTAAAGGGGCTGATTTTGTCAGCATGGATTTTAGCTGTTTGCTGTGAGACACTGTGGAAGCATGGCCTGGTTTTCAGTAGTTTGTCTTCTAATACTCCAACCGAACTTAACCTGGCTCACTTTTTTGAATATCTTATGAGCTCCCACACAGTCTATGATGTGATTTTTCCCCAAAGCTCCCTGCAGAACACTACTCTGCAGTGATTTGGAGGAGCAAGGGAAGTGGGAGCTGGGGTAGAGCGGAAGAGGAGGCTATTTTGAGCACAAAGCCTCTAGGCAGATGTAGCTTGTGGAACTATCACATTCAGCCCGAGTTATTGGAGCAAATCAATACTAATTATTTTAGGGCCGAGGCCTTATGCCGGGGCTTCTCAGAGTACTCACGGCGATCTTTTATTGCTTCTTTTGTAGATTTGCAGTGTGAGCTGTTATCACGGTGTGCAGAGCAAGGATGCTGTAGGGTAAGGGAAGGTCCCACTCCTGGGTCTCACCATGCTCTCAACCTCTGCAGCAGGGTGTGAAAACACCAGAGGAGGGTGGATTTCATACTGTGAGTCCTTTGTGGGATGGGAGGATCCCAAAATCTCCCCTTCCTCAAGGACAGGGCTATGGTTAGGCTTTTTGCTTTAGGAGACAAGGAGAGGACCTCAGGGTCCCTTCAAGCAGCCTCAGCAACAAACGAGGAGCCAAAGGAGCTTGATATCCACAAACCAAACACGGGGGCAAGGAGACTGCATGCTCCTGGATCAATGCAGCTGCAGGCACACTTCACCTTCTCCACCCAGCAAGGAACACGCTTCATCCTCCTCACAAAGGAGACGCTCCCTTGGTCACTGCCAAACTCATTTACAGAAAACAGCTCATGCAGTAACCAACCATACCTCAACAGACTGGGATCCTATCCCAAGGTCCAAACTCTTCCTCCAAATGACACAGCTGTTTGCTGTGTCTCCACTGATGAATTTCAAGCTCATATCTGGCAAACAGCTACCTAAAACTCTCAGCCCAGTGTCTGCCCAGCCCAAACCTGAGAGCTCTGCTGGGATGAAGGCTGATGTTTCACATCTTGGTACTGCCCAGCACAGCCTCTGCGGGGTTCGGTGCTTACCCATCCCTGCAAGGTGATTGACAGCACTCATCCCACAGTATTTTTTACTACCTCCAGCGGCTTCTATATCCCCCCTTTTTTAAAAAAGAGAAGCTCAGCTACACAAATGCTCTGCACTGATTTCTGCAAGGGTCTTGTTTTACATGAAACGAGAGAACGCAGCTGCATCCCAGCACCATGCTTTAGAACTCGTGAGTATAGCAGAGCTGGCTTTGATGCATGACATAGGTCTGGGAAGGGCAAGGGTAGCCAGAAGGTCGACCGTAAAAATCAGTGCAGCGATATCCACTACCATTTAGTTTCTCCATTTTACAAGAGGGATTATAATGGTTCTTATAAAGGCTCTTCCCAGCATTGATTTTATTTTTCTTGATTCAGTGGCTGAAACAGGAAACATAAAGATTATTTCATTTTATCCAAAATGAAATATCTATTTCATTGTCTATTTTTTTTTAAAATTTTTATAGGTTTTTTTTTTTTGAAGAAAAAAATAGTTAAATTTCCAAATAAAATACTGGTTTGATATGTATAGTGTTGGCTTTGCAAACAACAAGGTAGAAAACTGCAATATTTTAAAAAAATGTTTTTCTTTCATTCTTTGGGGGTGAAAAACCTTGAAAATGTGGCATGATATTGCCAAGTTTCCGGTTAACCAAAAATGATTTGTTTATGGCAAGTGAACTACTGTCTGAGAACTTGCTTCATGCAGCTCCATTCTCCACTAACCCCTTTTTGTCTCTTTAGATTTGAAATTCTTCAGGGAAGAGACTGACTTTCCCTTTGCACAAGGGAGAGCACTTTGAAGATAAAAATTGTTAGAGCAGTGCTAAGTATTGTGTAGCCTCGGAAGAACGTGTTATCAGCTTACAAAGCCACTTTGAAAAGTAGCATACACTCAAAGGCACTGACATCTGTCTGTAAAAAGGAGAAAAAAAAAAAAAAAAGAAGTGTAGGTGGGATTTACTGTCTGCTATATAACTTTCTCCTAGACCTTGACTGCACGAAACATACTGCGAGCGAGGCAGAGTTTTTCGCAGTAACAACTGCTCTCGATGAAACTTGTTTTTAAGGATTCTGTAGCAGCACAGGGATGCCAAAGCTTTCTGCATTCAGATTCAAAATACCTCCCTAGGTCACAGCCGATAGCTCAGCCTGCACAAGGATGTGATTCAGCAGATCAAGTTTTACTAACCAACAGCTGATTTTCAGGTGACCCCACCTCTTCTCAGAAATTATATTCTTAGAGAGTTGGGGGATTTCTTGTTTGGTTTGTTTTTTTTTTTTCCCAGTGAGTATCACTGCAGCAAACTGAGTCATTGGCACAAACAGAGCTTCCGAGCTGGGTACACACTACGTGAAACCCAACCGTTCTGTATCGTCTCTATAAGGGAAAATAACTTCTGACTTCTCCCTTCCTGGCTAGACTGTCTTTCTAAAAGGCTAGAGGGAACTCCAGGGATCCCTGGTATTTCTTCAGTCCTGGGTATCATTTAGCAGTTTTCTGGCTAGTGTGAGACAAGCACTGATGGAAGAACTGGAAATATTTATCCACCTTCTGGAGGAGCTGCCCTACCTGCCCTGAATCTACCATTCCTGACCACGTCTGTGCCACAGCCAGTTTCACAGACCCACATACCCAGGTTCAAATTACAGAAAAAAAATCCTGCCTGTACATTCAAAGCAGGAAAAAAAATACTGTCTAGAGGGTGAGACAAGTAATCAGTGCTGACGGGCTGTCTCTGTGGGCATACACGCAAGTGCTGCTGCTCATCCTGGAGCCTTTGTAGCACAGCAGCAGGACTCCTCTTCGGGGACACCCTGAGTCAGATGGGGCACAGGGAGGCTGAGCAGCTGGGAACTAGAGATGCATCAGTGCCCATAGGACCAAAGAGTGGATGGTGGGTTATCCCGTGAGATCTATGGATCCAGTCAATGATTTCAGACCTTGCCATAGTGCCACATGGTGCAGGTGAGGCTGTCTGGGGCACCTAGCTCTGCTCCCAAGTCCAGGAGCAACCCTCTGAGCTGGTGACTTGCTCCACCATGTAGCAGAATCTCACTTGGCCAAAACTGATGAGTCTGCAGGACTAAAAGCAAACAAACCTGATGCCTGGAAGCAAACAGACTCCTGCCTTTCCCCTAACATCCAAGACTCCAATTCTGCAAATTCATCTTCCTGTACTGCTCAGGAGCATGTGACAAACTGACCTTGCAGATGGGCCATGGGATAGGGATCCATGGGACAGCTTGGGAAGCCACTGCAGCAAAACTAAAAACTTCTTCCCCATGCCTGTGGACCACAGTCCTGCACCTCCTGTGGGTGCATGAAGTCTAGCTGTTCCTCCTACTCTAGAGCTACTTATGCATCTGCTGGGGGGCTATTCCGCCTAATTAAACTGGGGGTTCCTTATACAGCTGTTTTAGAACAGCATCCACTTGTAATTATTCTTCCCCTGCCCCTGAGGGAACCTGTCCTCCTAGCTCAGGTATGTGAATATCCCCCAAACACATACATGTTTTTACTCCTCCTCATTCCTATTCAAAGATTGAACACATCCATAGACACCCTTTCTCTTCACTACAGCACTAGTAGAGAGGGGCTCAATATGTTGGAGTCACTCTGAAGACAGCCTCTTTTAGCAGATCTCTCTAAAATTAGCTACGGACAGCTTATAAATGTGTGCTGAGGCTCTGTTGCAGGTGGGAACATGGAGCATCACCTTAAAAACAGTAGTAGGCAACGAGACAAGCACTGAGCTCACCGGGTATCTTGACTACACGGGGGCGGCGTGCACCAGCCACCGCTCCTCTGCTGTCACGTGCTGCCAGTGGTACCCCTGTGGCTGTGGAGGTCTTTTGGGTGTGGAGGAGGAGAAGGGCTTGCAAGATTTCCCCATGAGGCTGAGCTTCCTCTGCTACACCACCCCGTAACCTGTTGTTGATAGTTACCCCAGCTGTCTCCCCACCTCCAAAAAGCTCACAGGATCATAGAATCACAGAATGGTTTGGGTTGGAAGGGACCTTAAAGATCATCGAGTTCCACCCCCTGCCACGGACCCCTGCAGAATTCCCCTGTCACCAGTCTCCACTTGGACATCAAACCATTGACCACAACTCTTTGAGTGCGACCATTCAGGCAGTTCCTTTTCCATCAAGTGGTCCTTCCATCAAAACTATGTGTCTCCAATTTAGAGTCAAGGATGTCTTTCAGGACAGTGTCAAATGTTTTGCAAAAGTCCAGGTAGATGATGTCAGTTGCGCTTCCCTTATCCATCAATGCTGTGACCCCATCATAGAAGGCCAGTAGATTTGTCAGGCATAATTTGCCCTTGGTGATAGCCAACGTGGCTTCACTAATCATCCCTTATTTTCCATGTGCCTTACCATAGTTTCCAGGAGGATCTGCTCCATGATCTTGCCAGACACAGAGGTGAGAGAATCAGTCTGTGGTTCCCCAGGTCTTCCTTATTTCCCTTTTTAAAAATGGGGGTTATGTTTCCCCTTTTCCAGTCAGTGGGAACTTCACCAGGTGCCACAACTTCTCAGATATGACAGATAGTGGCTTAGCAATTTGCAGAGAATTGCGTAAATTCATCCACATACGGGAACATAAGGAAAATAGCTGTAAAATAAGGGCAAACACCTCAAGCCATAAGCTCTTGGCTAAACAGCAGCCAACCAGTTCTTATTGTTGTTGTTGTTATTATTTTAGTCTCAAGGCTTCCGTTCAAAGCAAACCTGGGGCACGACAAGACCAGAACTTGAGCCTGTGAAACAGCTCACCTCGGTGATTTGTTTTCTGAGGACAGCCTCATGAGTAAATTTTGGTCTCAGAAGAAAAGACTGAACGTTTCTCCCACCTGGCAAATCCTACCCTCTAGGAACTGGTAATTGTTTTCTGTACATGCAGCAGCAAATCTGCCTAATCCCAGCTCACGTTTAACTCATGACTTGCTACAGACAAGCCTTTGCAGCCTCTCAGAGTCACTCCTTTCCCACCTTTGCTTAGCAGGAGCCTTCAGAGCCATCACAGTGTCCATTTAATGTCATTAGGTTTTCAGAGCATCACTACCTGCAGGTGACAGCTGGACTCCCAACTGCTCTTTCAGTTCACCTTCTGAACTTAATGCTTGGTTTATTTTTTCCCAATAAAACGCAGGTTTCATGAGGTACTTCCCAGAAGAAAACCCCAAAGCACCTTACAGAAGGTCAGTAGCAGTACATCATCTTACCAAAGGAAAAGTGCAGCACAGAGAAGGCTGAAACCCCAGCCCACATCACCAGAGTCCCAGCTAAACATAGCCAGCTGTGGGCCATAATATTGTCCATTGGTTTGAGCCACCCACACTACTGCCCCACAAGGTGACCATATGTTCAAGATTACCATAGGATGTCCCCATGCCCCAGAAGACATTTTCAGGATGTCTTAAATGTTCTCCAGGATATATAGGCATACTTTCGGGTTTTTTTCTCTTTGTTCAGATGCTATTGCTGCACCACACTGACTCCTTGTGGTGCTGGCTGAGGGAAAACTATCCAGGAGATGGAAGGATGGTTGTGATGGAGGGTGTTCAGATGGAAAAGACCAGGGAGCAGTGATGTTCACATCAGATTCATTTCCTTTACTTAGAGCATATGTTCATGTCACTTACTGAGCATTTTCAACTCAGTTAAACGGGGGGAAAAGTCACAATTTTGTAAAATGCTCACTAGCTCCTGTTGGGAGGTAAACTGGGATTTGTGACACAAAAGTGGTTTGAAGGGTTGCTTCTAGATTGTTTATGAAGTCATAATCTGTGTGTTTTCATCCCAAATGACTTTTGAACCCAATGGTCACTTCCCACCAAGTATGAAACAGATGGAGCATTCCCAAAGCTAAGCAGTTCCTCCAAATTTCACAAAAACAGGCATCCAGAGAGAGGAGAGAGCCCCGAGCAGAAGGAAGGTGAACACTCCCAGCCAGTATTAGACATTAGAGAAGCCAAATAGAGACATACACACATACAAACACATACAGCTTCCAGTGCCCGAGCTGATGGAAAATCCTGACTTCGTCCCTGTGCCAGAAAATCCAAACATCAGAGATGAACCCTGGAAATGAGGCTGCTTTGATCCTGCCGCAGGCTGAATCACTGATCTCCTGTGGAATTTGCCCTCCTAAGGCTGGAACAAAGAAGACAGATGAATGAGAGGAGGCAGGACAGCAGCAGCCACCTCCTGTCGCTCAGTCCAAGTCCTCCCTCACCTCTCTGCTCACCTTGTCATTTGCTTGCCATGTCCACACTGCAAACACCACTTCACCTAACCCGTGGTTGCATTTCATGGACTAAAGCAGACACCATGGTGGGAAGCCCTGAAAGGACAGAGTCTTCCTGCAGTAACACCTGCAGACAAGCTAACAGCATCCTTGGAGATGCTAATGAAACATATCCTGCCAAGGGGGGTAATCCTAAGAGCTACAGAATTGCTAGGGAGCAGAAGTCCATTGCTTGGTTCAAGGGGAAAACCAGCTTTTCTCCCAAGCTGAGAAGAAAGTATTACACCAGCCAAGAAGAGCTTGCGATGGGTCAAAGCCCCCAGCGTGAACCCCAGTGCTTGCCCCGATGCATCTTGTGCCCTAAAGCATCAGGAGGTGGAGATGAGCTAGCATGGATCCAGCAACAGAAACACTTCTAAAACTGCCACAAATTTACAGAGATGAGAGAGGGAGTGCTAAGGAGGCTTAAGTTCTCCTTTTCACCGTATTTGCACTATTGCATGTCCCCGTGATGTGACAACAGTCCCATGGACATGACCTGCCCCCATTTCACCTTGGAGCTGTGGCCACCCCCAGCCTGAGCTGCAGGAATTCATTGGGACCAAAGCCTGGGGGTGCTTTTCTGTAGCCCCTTCCAATCTTCACACTGGGAGCTCAAAATAGACCCATATTCCCCATACTTCCTTTGTCTATAAAACACCAGGGACTTGCAAAATACTGAGCAGGCTAATCAATAGACCTACTCTTAGCATGGTATTTTGTGACAACCCCGAGAAGCCAAAAAAAGTCCTGTCCCATTACTCATGGTGCTTTGGAAACCCAGTGACAGCTTCTGCTGCAAAGACCTGCAGCAGTGGTTTTACATGACTCCATCCCCACCTCTCTGCAAGCCACTATCTACCCAACTGGTGGGCATCACCGCACCCAGACTACTATTCTTAATTTAGAGATTCTCTTCGGACATTTTGGCTGCTATGGCCTGATGTTCATGTGCTCATGGGATTCATCAGTGCTCAGAGAGGGCGAAATTCAGCTCCTCCAGTCGCACCCAGTTTCTCTCTCACGCTGTCTTTTCTTCCCTTCCTGGTTCATTTAAAATCAGCTATGAAAAATGTCACTGGTTTCTAGGAAAAGCGTGGGTCTGTCCGAGGCAAAAGTCAACCCTTTAATTTAAAACAGTTGAGGGGAGACAATTCGGTGAAGCTGCTCAGCTACTGCACAAACAGTTTGTAATTACAGCAGCAGGCTGGGAAAACAGGACCTACCTAGGGAATATTCTTATTAAATAAAGCAGAATTCTGTCACCTTCTTAATCATGAAATATTGATGAAACTGTAAGCAGCCCCTCTGAGGTTTTAGCCTTTGCCCTCTCCTTGTGTGTGTATGTGTCCACACAAAGACGAAGAGGAAAAAAAAACCCTCAAAGCCTACCCATGGAGCTACAGAATACTAACCACGCTGCTCTGTACCAGTGGATTTTGCTGAGCTTGCACGGGCATATGGATTGAAGAAATAAAAATTCTGCACTTGGCACAACCAGAAACTTCTTTTAGACTGAATGAGTAATAGAGGGGTGATTAATAAGCGGTAAATAAGAAAGGACATATTAAAGGGAGGACTGTCCCATAAATCACCAGAAGAAAAGCCAAGTGTTCTTCCTTACCCTGAGCCCCTCCACATGTTTTAGAGGCAGTAGAGGGATAATGAACTCCAAGTATCCCGGAGTGTCAGATCTTCCCCTGGCCTCACGAAGTGATGCTTGCAGCTCTAGTATGTGTTCCTGGGTCAAACAGCAGCTGACAATGGAAAAACAAGATTCGGGATGACCCATCCTCACAAGCCCAAAGCCATCCACGGCAGCGGGAGGTTTGGGTTGCTGGAGCTCTGAGCATCGACATTCTCCTTTGGGAAGCCTAGGAGTGCTGGAGAACGCGGCACACAAGACATGGCAGCCTGTGCACTCAAGCTGGATGTGCTCAGTATTCATCAATATCCACACCTGGGGACAGTCGGAGCTGGGAAGAGACCCCCAAGAGGTCTTTGGTCTCAGACAGTACCTGAGATGCTACAGATGAAGCTTCACACTGCCTTTTAAGTGCCAAAAACCTGCTAGCGGCTCAGCAGAGGAGCAGGTTAGCTTCAGGCAGCGGGACAGGCAGTACCATACCCTTTGCACCATCTAGGTTCTAGGTCATGTCTGGGCACTGCTGGTTTTGGCCATCAATTTGCTGAAGGGCCTCAGCAACAGGAGCCCAGAAAAGCCCTGAGGGGGAAGAGCCAGGGACTATGAATAATGTGAGTGAAACCAAGAAGTTTAGGGTAGAAAAATCAAAGGCAAATTTTCATCCCTTCACACTTCTCTATGCAGTGGGAAGGGACAGAAACTCTTTTCAAACCAAAATAACCATGCTCCGTTCCACTTCTGTGACTCAGCTCCATGGTCCTACCCAAGACAAATAAATAAAGATAAATGGGAGCTTCCCAGAAGGAGAGAGACATTGGGAACCAGAAACGAGAACTGGGAGACCCCCCCAATAACAAATCCCCAAAAAGCAGACACTCAGATGAACCTGACTTTTTTATCCTTTCAGCAAGGGGTGGATGAATGGGGCTAGGAGAGAAAAATAGACGGGAAAGAAGAACTGACCACAAGGATCAGCCAGGAATAGTAGTCATAACGTGAGGATATCGAGACTTTCCTGGTAAGAAATGTCTCAGTTGGGAGGAACTGGAAAAAGGGAGCAGGGCCAGGCTGGCTGGAAAGCAAAGGAAGGATCAAAGCACTGGAGGAGGAAGGAGGACAAAGACAGGGAGGCTGCAATAGCTTAGAGAGGGGGAGATGCATCAAGCAGCAGGGGAGCCTTCTCTCTGCCCACTTTGGTAATGGGGCCTTTGTTCTGCTCCTTTCATGTTCACGCACATCCTGGTCCATAAGGGCAGCCGACAGGAGCTGAATCAATCACTCGCTGGTCCCAGAGGAGGGCAGGGCGTGATTGATTTGCTCTCCCTGATGGTTGGCTCTGAAAGGACACACTCTCATTACAGTTAGTTGCTGGGACCTGGTTCTTTGCTCTGGGTTTAAATGCTGCAAACCCTCCCTTCTCCACCATGTGCTGATTCAGTACCCTGGCTTCATTTCAAGCGCCTGAGAAAGCTGTGAAAAAAAAATAGATAAATCCACATAAAATAAAATAAATTAAAAAATGAAAATTATAATAATAAAATACTTACCCCAACTTTAAAACTTGCTGCTCAGATGTAAAGCTGAGGCCACAGCCATGGATGATTTTAGTGCTCTGTCTGCTCCAAATTCCAGTCGTGCTTGTCTCAGTCCCACAGCCTCTCTCTAATTGTCAGGCAGGGCTCTTTGTGTTCCTAATCACCCCTGAAAAGGCCTCACATCCTGTGATACCACCCTGGGGTGGCTGCATTTGTGGGCCATGGGTAAAGCAGCCCTGCCCCTGCTCTTGCATGCTGCTGGCTGCTGTGGGAGAGCCTGGAGGATGGTAGAGAGAGGCAGAGATGGGTTCTGGTTGCCAGAGGGAGAGCTGGAGATACTCTGCCTGAGGACAGAAGCTGGGAGATAGAGGAAGATGCCTTTGGATGCACACTCAGGAGCAGAGAAGGAATAGTGGCATGCAGCAGCAGCAGCCTTGGTCTGCAGTTAGCTCAGGTCCACCTGTGGGCACCAAGGGGCCAAGCCAGCCCATCAGCCTGAGCTGATACGATACCTTCTGCAACAGACAGCGCTGCACCATAAATCAAGTATACATGGATGGTGAAGGACCATCCCCTTTTTCACCACTTCAGTGTACCTTAAGCATCTCACCAATTCCAGCCATGGGTGGAAGCAGTGCTATTAGCTACCAAGGCCATCACAGTGATGAAGAGAGTGTTTATCTGCAGGCTTTAATTATGCACCATTTTAAATCCTTCCCACCTACAAGTTCATGTAACCTTCAGCTGCTCTTAGTTTTAAGCAAATCACCCACAGCAATGTTATATGTTCTCCTAAATGTTGCTCATAGAATTATAGAATCATGGAATTATTTAGGTTGGAAAAGACCCTTAAAATCACCAAGCAATTAATGTTGCTGCCTTTCAATCCATCACCTTGCTCGCTGAAACCCGCCCTGAGGGGATGCAACTCAGCTGTGTGCAATGGGCGGAGCACCCTGGAGAAGGTGGCAATTCACAGCCAAACAAACTTGCTTCAGAAAAAGTTATGCATGAACCCAAATCTCCTGCATGGTTTGGTTAGAGAAGAGCAAGAGTCTCAGAGAGAAGAGGCTTTCAGGATCAGCTAGTGTGACACAGGTGAGTGACCTGTTCCTACATACCTGGGAACAGGGAAATAGGAATTGTAGTGAGTTTCAAGCATGGTGGCACCACCACAAACTGCAACAACTTATTTAGATACAGATTCTGCAGGTCTTTAACTACCCTGCTCTCTTTTTTGTCTGAGAAGTGAGTATCCTGCCAGGTCTGTGGCACTGCGATCTAACCCTGGTGTCCAGGGCACAGCACTCCCTGTTTTTCGTGCACGATGGTTTAGATAAGGGCCAGCAGAGCCCAGGCTTCCACAGGCAGTTTAGCAGCTTAGCTGCTAACTTGGGAATGTCTGAACTTCACCTCCAACTTTTAATATCTTGCTGTGCCTTTTCACTAGCTGGATTTTTCTTCTGGAAACTGTTGCATATCTGTATCACTATATCTTTACAGCAAAACCCAAAAGATTTTATACGTTCCTAACTATTCCCAGCTCTCTTTACTAGGAATAGCTGCTTCTGCTGGCTGCATGCACCGCTCATGTAGGCAACACATTTTCCAGATTCTTTCCATCTTCCATTCCTTTTTACTAGAGATGTGCTCCAACATGAGAACAGATTAAGCTGAAGCAGAGGAAACATTGGAGCCAGGCTAGCTCAATAGTTTTACAGCAGAAATTTCTTTCGAAATCAGCACAGAGCTCTACACAGGCAATGGGATAGCTTTTCGGTTTGTGTAACTTCAGCCTTGCTTTTAATAGCAGCATCCAGTAGATGCCATAATTCTCAAGAAGTAAAATTCCTACTTTCACAAAAAAAAAAAATTATGTAATAGTATAATATAATAGTATGATTCTGACTTTGTCTTCTACTCTATGACAAGGTGCAGCAAGGGCCAGCTGCTCCCCAAGGGTGGATATCCCTAAGACAATAGTGACCTGGAGACACAGCAGGACACAAGCTACAACATACCTACAACACTCCACCCTAAACATAAATCTAGAAGCCACTGCTTCCAGACATAGATTTTCAATGGCCCTACACAGGCCTTCCTACCCTCTTTCTCTGACTGCTTACTCCTGACTCCAGTAGAGCTCCCCAGACTGGCACCATTTCAGAACTGGGCTCTCCAAGCTCTGCTAGGATTTACGCTAGCCCAGGAACCAAAAACAACAGCTGGGAATAGGTCCTGATGCACCAAGCTTTGCAGAAACCTGAAATAAGAGACAATATCTGCCCAAAGGAGCTCTCAGGCTCTGCAAACGAAAGAGCGAATGACACAGCAGTGAAAGGAAGATGTCTGATTGAACATGGCACAGTGTTGCACGTTGGGTGTCTGAATGCCACACGCTGATTACGCTGTTACAGCTCTGCTGACACTTGTATTTCCACCTTAATGTACTAAACTCTTCTGAGGTTAAGCTCGCCCAATTTAGGAATACAAATATCCTCCAAAAGCCTCCGTTCCTTGAGAAGCCAATGACAGCATGATGACGTTGCTCTAAATTCACCTCTAGGTAAACTAGGCTTAGTCACCGCTGTGAAATTGTTGCCTTCTTTCCCACTGCTCTCCCACCTTTCCTGCCTGCTCCCCGTTTGACACTTTTCACTGTGACAGTCATCAGCCTGTATATAGTCTAATCAAAAGGCTGCTTCTGATTTCAAGACGTTCCAGAAAGAAATTTTCCCAGCTCCCTACATTAAAATGCAACCCCTGTCCTGTACCTTCCCACCAGGTAACTTTCTGTTCCTTCCCTCTACTCCATGCTTTTAGGTTTAGGGGGCTTGGGTTTGTAATTTTTTTTTTTTTTTGGTACTATCACATTATCCCATGTTGCAATTGTAAAACCGCATTATAAAAGCAGCCAATATTGAACTAATTTTATCACAGGGCCAGTAATAAAGTTTAACACCAACTATAATATTGTTGTACACCACAAATATTGCAACAGAACAGTAATATCCTGTTAAATTCATTTTCCATCCAACACCACAAGATCTGTTGAAAGATGTTAAGGGTGAAGGGTTTGTAGGTTTTTAATTTTTTTTTTTTGCTTTATTTTTGTGAAGCACCATAAATGTTTAAATTTCATAAAAAAACACATCACAAGGTTGGCAGTAATCATTCTGGTGACACATCTAATGCTTTCATTGCCTGAAAAGCAACGGATGACCGGTAGCTACCCTGCAAAGCAATATACATCATTAGAACCAGTTCCTAGAAAGGAAGAGGTTGTTTTAACATGCCACCCATTACTACAGTATCTTGTCCCCTCATAATGTTTTATATATTTTTTCTCAGGCACCCCAGGGAATTAGATGCAATTATCCTTTTTTTCTTGGGCAGAGAAATGGGTAAAATGTTAAGCAGCTCGCCCCAGGTGACACAAAAAGTTTTATGACACTTCACGGATCTGAATCAGCATCCCTGGTGCAGCGGCTGGGCTATCTGCTCCTCTCACAGGAGGAGGACACGGATGGCTAAATGATTTTTCTTGCAACCATCCCTGTCTGAGAATGCTGGCCACTTTCTACTGCCTCCGAGAAAGGTCTCATCCACCTATAGGAACACACAGGATTAATTAAAAGCATGCTTTTAAACCAATTAACTTAAACTGATAGAAACCCTTGTGTAGATACTCTCAGTGGATTTAGATTTATTTTTTTAAAATTCAGACTAACCTGAGGCTCTGCATTTGCCAGCTGTGTCCTCAGCATCTTTTGCATGTTTTCAGCTGCTTCTGGTTTTAAGCTAATTTTAACTAAGCTCATGCACTCTGTGTGGTCAAATCCCAAAGGGTCAGTAGAAAGGCAGGCAGAGATGCTCGGAGGAGGAGCCCAAGTCAGTTCAAGGCAATCCCAGGCACCACAGCACAGCTCTTGGCAGGATTTGAGTGTTTTACGTTCAGTATACGTGCACACCAGTCTTGTCCTGACGAACTTATGGTCCCTGCAGAAGAGACTTTAATGACTGCATTCATCCATAGACAGGAAAAGCAAAATGGAAAACATCAGTGATGGTGAGCAGCTTGCCACAGAAACCAACAACAAAGCAGGAGAACCAATGTCTCCCGACAGCTCCTTGCCTTCTCCCAGAAAAGGGCTAAACACAACCTGGGGACGACACCCAATGCTGAGCTTCTCAAGGCGATACAGCACGGAAAACGCAATACATAAGGACTTCTGGCATGGAGTTAGCCCAAAAGGTGCAGTATTTTTGGGAACTGTCTATGCCTCTAAACAATGAAACACTACTGAGAGATGGAGAACTGTAGATTTCATTGACCATTCTTTGATCTAAACACTTAAGCTACACATTAAACTAGGCATCTCAGAAAATATTTTTAAATATGTTCTGACCTCATTAAGAACAAATCGGAAGATAAAATGCCACTTATCCATAAATATTTCCTCTTTTTAAAAGATCATTCAGTGGTATTTTATTTGTTAAAGCATGTTCCAAGCAGACAGTAGACCAAAGTGCAGAAGACTGCAGTCCTTCCAAGCTCTAACCCCATCTTTTCCACCTCTCTGTATCTAGCTCAGGGATGCTAATGTTCCCAGGGGCTTTCTTTTGTGGATTTCAAACCCCCTTCCCCCTTCCTAGCTAAACTTAGACTTTGATTTGTCAGTCTTTCCTAGACCCCAGGACTGAGATGGTCATGCAATAGGAACTGTCACTGTTGCACATCATGTCTGTAACTAAAATCACATCCCTGAGAGCAGGAACCAAAGCCCACGGAAATCTGCAGGTCAGACACTCATTACATCCATGCCTTCATATACGGCCATTCTTGTTAGTACAAAACAACCGCCATCAGGCTCTTTCCTCCGTTACCAAGCATTGTCTTAAGACTGTATTCTCAAAATGTCTTTAAAAAAAATGTTCTCCTCTAATATTGGGCTATTTGTGCTGTGATTAGGATTAACTGGAGCTTCGGATGTGCACAAGAAATAGCCTCCAGGACAGTGTTGTGTGCATGTGTGTACCAAACCACAACCAGTGGCCAATATGCCCTGTTGCTCAGTATAACTTTGCATTTCTAGCAGGAATCGTAACCTTCACAGAAGCTTCTTTTTAAGTCGTAGATTGAGACTGAAAGGGAAAAAAAAAATCACTTGACATGCACTGTGAGAGGCTTTGGATTGTTAATTTATTCCCCCAGAAACTAGAAAACTTGTCATGGAGAGAGATAAAAGGGGAAAGGAAAGGTCTTAAGGACTTGTGAAAAGCTGGAAGAAAGAGGAGAATCAGAAAACAAGGTCAACGGTACTACAAGAAAACCAGATATCAAGATGATTTTCAGATACCAGGTGGCAATATACTAGTGGAAGGATTTCTCAAAGCTATTCTCCAACTGCAGCTCAGGATATGAGTCTGTGAGATGGGCAAGCAAATATGAGGCGAGCAGAAGCTTCATTGCAAGTGGAGATCAGTAAGGCAGCAGGGTAGCTGAGCTGGTGAGAGTTAGTTTGTAGGTGGCCTCTGGGAAGAAGTGGAGGACGAGCTGCCTTCAACAAAATGTGACAAGAGTCAGCATGTAATGGAAAGACTTTCCAGTGGAGGGATTTCCTGCCATCTTGCATCTTAAAGGACTTTATAATGCAGTGAGAATTGGACATTAAAGGGACCTTCCTGAACTACTACAGGTTTATGGGCATTGCGCAAAGGTGGAAGTAACATCATAAAGGGGATAAGGTTGGAAATAAGTAAGTCCACTTAAAACATCATCATACCATTGCCTACTGGTAATAAATAACGTTCTTTCTTTCCACTCTCCATATTTACTTTTCTACCACTATGTTTCTTTACTTGTCTTAAACTACCCTTGATTCTCACCCATTTAAGGGAGCAAGACCCTTTACATTATTCCCTACAGTGGAGCAGTGGTGATTTAACTTCACTGAGAATTTTGATCATATCCATAAGGACAAAGTCAACCCAGCTTAGAGAAGGGCCATGTGTTACCTTATAGAGCAGCCCAAGGGAGGTTTAAGAAAGGAATAGGAGAATGTGAAGCCAAGGCACAGATTTTAAGTCCAGAAGAGACTGATAAAATCAATTTGGTTGATCTACTAAATAGCACAGATTTCCAGAAATGCTCCAAAGTCAGTCTCTCAGGATTACAAAGGACAGCTGCGCTAGAGCTGGAAAGTGCATCCACACACACGTGTCCTACTGCAGCAGGTGACCTGCAAGGCCACAGTTCAATTCTCCTGGGTAGAAGCAAGCCAAGAATTTTCTTTGCATCTCATTGAGGGACCATTTGCTTTTCCCATCTCTCACATGACTGTGACCTGGGACCATGCACTCAAGCAGGCAGCAGAACAAATCACAGAGGGCAAATTGATTGAAAAACCTGTGCAGGTGGATATTGAAAAATGCAGCCAGAGACAGTTCTCTGGGAGAAGACACTGAAAGCACCTTTTTCTGAAAACAGAACCATCACTTCTGTTGACATAACCTATTTCTTCCTCCGTCTTTCCTGAAGCCTAACATTCAATGAAAGAAAAACATACAAAACCGTTACCTGAATAGTTAAATTCATGTTATCCTCTTCTGAATGATTTATTAGTAAGATTTCACACCATTCTACCATTTTTAAAAAAAATATTTACTTTTCTTTAGTTACCAAAAGAAATTTTCTAAGTTGTCTTGACAGTATGTGCTCTTCTTCCACCTCCAGCTGCAAACCCACCTGCTCCCCATTCACCTCTTCCAAACTATTTCCATTTGATGTCTTGCTTTCCTCTGACCATGATTATGTGTGGATGGTGCCTTAACCTGAGTGGCTCACCAGTTCTGTTTTAAATGGCTTAAGTGTCTTTTAAAAGTAAGATTTGCCTTGCCTTTAGCTGATTGTGCATAGCAGAAGAAAAGCTTTTTAAAAAGGCAAAAAGAGTGAACTCTTATAATTAAGACAGAAAACACCTTTTTCATTCTAGGGTCCTGCTATTCTCACTGGCACCAGACACAAGCATGGGGCAGACGTACCTGGATCCCATACAGACTCTGGGCCGAGGTCCTGCCAGGAGAATCTAGAACTTAATTTATCATCCATGTTTACCAAGCTGTCTTTGGGGACATCCATAATGATTCTGTTTTTATCTGGCAACAAAGGAGGACAAAGGCGCAGCAGTGTGAAGAAAGATCCATTAGCTGTCAGAAGACAGGTAACACATCCTGCTAACAGACTCCATTCCCCCCAATAGCTTGGAGCAGTATTTTCCTTTTGAAAGTATCCTATCACCTCTGACAGATGGATTAAGGCTTAAAAGCATCAGTATTTTGGGAAAGTGGTACCTGCTGGCAAGGTAGATACAGGTTGGTCATTCTAGAGGTTTTATATTTCTTATTAGGCCCTTTTCCTGGAAAGCAGCAACCATTTATTTTAACCTTTATCTACTGGTAGGGTTTGAGGGGCAGGGGGTGTTGTCTTTTGGGTGAGGGGGGGGATTGTCTTGTTTTGATCTTTTCAGTGGACACCTCATCTGTCAGCAGTGGGGAAGAGTTTGAGTGCTTTTCCTTGGCTGTCCTGAAAGGTGAGCACTAAAATATGCCATTGCTCTTGCTCAAAGTGGATTACCAGAAGGTTATTGCAAGTGGGCAGAAGATTATTGCAAGAGGGTAGACAAAAAAAAAAAAAACAACACAAAAACAAAAACAAACAAACAAAAAAAAACCAGGACCAAAATCATCCCAGAAGTAGATTTAAAGAGTTCTGAGAACTCTTTTTCCTCTCACAAGAAAGACTGAATCAGTTTGTATTCCCCATGGTACTTCTGATGGGCTGTTTTGCTTATCTGGCATCTTGGCTCAGATGCATCCCACCTGATAGTAGGCAGAGACGCTGAAGTTAGGGCTGTCATTATCTGGGCACCAGCTACAGTCACAGAGAAGAGAGAGACACCTCAGGAGAGGGATTCGCATCTGAGGAGGGTGAATCATGCTCTCAAGATGCCAGTATTTCTCCATTTCTCAAGATGCTGCTGGCACAAACAGCAGTAAGTCGGTACAATGAGGCTTCTAATTTAGGAACCTTGGTGAAATGCCTGAAGTTTGACGGGTGAATCTAGACTGGGGTGAATCTCCCTCTCATCATATCTGCAGCTTGATGGAAAGAAAGATATCAAAGATATTCAAGCCCTTTGCCGCACAGGACTCCTGTGAAGGGAAGCGAGAGCAGCATAAAGGAAAAAAAAGAATAAAGAGAAGGAAAATGTGGAGGTTTCCAAGGGGAAGTAATGAAATCTTTCCTGCTGTTGCCTGCTGGCTTTGTGAGCTGAGATGCACGGCTTCTTGTCTATGCCACCTCCACAACCAGAAGGCTGCTCAAATAGAGGATTTGATTCTGGCCCAAAAGCTCAGGCAGGAGCATAGCTGAGGATTTGCACATGGTTTCCATCTGCTCCCCAACCAGTCCTCCCCAATAACTCGCGCAGCTGAATGGCTGCTGTCCTGGGAAGAACAGGGCTGTGATGGCCAGTGACTCAGGATGGTTGACTATATTAACCAGAAACAAAGAAAAACATCAGCAACCTCAGTGCAATTCTAGAAGAGAAGTTTCCCTCCTGGAGACTCTTTGTTGTGCAATATTTTCTCGTTTCCAAGTACTAAGTGCAGAGTTAAAAGAAGTGGAACAGTTTTGGGGGTCAAACCAGTGGTACAAGGCAGAAAAGCAGAGTCAAATTAGGAAGCCCAGCTCAGAGCAGATCAGGACCGTGATCTTATCTGAAGACCCTAACTCCAGGATGTCCTGGCAGCAGTCTTTGTATTAGTCTTTTTCAGTTTTGAGAAGCTAATGGGGAAATGCGATCCCTCAGATACTCCCACCCTGGCCCCAAATCCAGCCCCATCTCTACAGGACACTGTAGACCCAGGAGCTCTGCACCATCCCCAGCTGAAGTACTGAGCCAAGAGTCCTTCCGAGAGACCAGCTTTTGGGTTGCTGCTCTCTGTGGAGCAGTGTCAGCTTTGCCACTTCCTCAGAGGTGCCCCAGCACTGTCTCCAAAGTGCTCCCTGCCACTCTGAGCCCCACAGAAGGATCGAGGGTTTTGCCATCAATGAGACAGTTGTCAGAAGCCCTCTCCTGACTGTGTTTGGGTTTCCCAGCTCAACCACTCTGGGCTGTGGCCAGACAGACAGTGCTGGTGCAGGTCTCCTCTCCGGTCATTGCCTAAGGGGTGCAGTGGTTTCCCAGCACCCTGCCTCCCCACCATCCTGAACTCAGAAGTTCATTTTATCACATCTCGAATGCCCAGTTCTTGCACACATTTGTAATGCAGGTAAAGGATGGACAATCACTCTTTTCATCTTTTGCAGAAATACTGGCAGAAGGGTCCTTGTGAACATCACAATGGCCTATGAGACCCATGAAGCTTCTGAATGTGACCTGAACACAGTCACATCTGCTTCCCTCTGCACTCAAGGGAGAAGCATTTCCAGAGGGCATTCAGCCCACTGAAGATATAAATCACGCAGTGGAGCTCTTGTAATTCTTGATAAAGAAGCCCCAGAGCAACTGCACTGCAGTGGGACACAAAGAGGATGCAATGAGGGTGCTGATGCCACGGTGACATGCTCCATGTTTTGGGTCAAACAACAAGGCATGTGGTTACTACTGAGGGCAAAGCCCTTGTTTGCCACCTCCCCTTTCCACTTGGAAATAAGAAAAGTCCCAAAGTCATGGCTTGAAAAAGAAAATCCAGTGTCCAGGCTGAATGTGGGAGGCAGGATAGCATCCTCAATCCCATGCTCAGAATAGCAGGAACTGGAACTCCTGGAGTACAGCTGCTCCAGGAAGGGTTCCTCAGTGCCTCGTCTTACGTGTCTCAAACCTTTGAGTGACTATAATTATCAGTGCTGCTTGGGGACAAGAAACCGAGGTAAACAAGCATTTACGGCAAGACTGTGCACCACCTACTCCCACTGGTGAGCATTCCCATGAGTAATTCCAGTGAAGCCAAGGAGGCTACATGTGTGAATAGCGTTGGGTCTCCTGAAGTCGAGGTTCACAGCCCGACCGTAAGAATTATTTTGAGCCTCTAAAAGGTCATCTGAAAAATCAGTCAATCATTTCTCTGCTCACAGGCATGCACATTGCAAGTTTTGCCCTGCACCCAGTGGCTTCCCATTTAATGTTTTCATGAATTAAAAATAATGTGTGCGCTGCACTGTGTCATGTCCATGTACACATGTGTAATAGCAAAGCAATACAGGAACCATAATAGACAGTTTGCTAGACACACTGTAATAAGAGCAGATAGTTTCAGTACCTTTTTGGTTGCCATTTTTCACGTGTGAGTGACATACTTATCCATTTTGATATATACACTTCTACAAGGTCATCTAGGAGGTTGTGTTTTACCTTGATTGATAGCACAGTGCAAAGAAGTGTGACTGATCCGTGCAATCCTGCCTAAACCCATTTTTCTCCAGATCTCCAAGGGTTGGAATTCCTCATTTAAAAAAAAAAAAAAGTAAAAAAACAAAACAAACAAACAAAAAAACCCAAACCCCAGCCCAATCCAAAAGACTAGAGCAGTCAAAGCTCAAGTGGCCATCCTGTCTGCTAATAACTTACAAAAGTTTTTACTGAAAAATTTGGAATGTGATGGTAAAATTCTGCAACACGCACATGGTGTGGGAGGAACAGAAATTACATTCAGAGACTGAGTCTGGAAAATTTTTTGCCTGAACGGGGAAAAGCAAGGGATGTGTTTAATCAACAGGCTCAAGCTTTCTCTTCTTGTAAGACAGAAAAAGATAGCACTTAAACTTGATAACTCCTTAGAAATAACAAGCGAAAAACACAGATTGTACGTCAGCAATGCTCACTGGGGAGAAGAAACACAAAATGGAGTTAGAATTAACATGTCTTTTGCACACAGGCGTGCACTGTGCATGGCAGAGGAATTTGTTTAGTGGTTTCCCTATCTGTACTCCTGGCTGGATTGCCAATGTCTTATCTCCGTGCCCTGCAGTGCACCCTTCTACATGTCATACATTCGATTCACCAGGGAGGCTGGGAGCTTCAGCTGACAGCAGGGTCCTCCAGTGGGAGCAGTTAGATGCTCCTCCAACTCTTACTAACACAGCAGCATTGCAATGGGTAAGAGGAAGGAAACTGAAGCACTGAAAGGGGGAATTCTCTGTTAAGAATCCTTCAGCAAAGCCAGGAACTGCAGTCAGGTGTCTGACCAGCAGCCCTGAGCCCTCAGTTACAGAGATCAGTCGAGAGAGGTTGGTCTTCTGTTGTGACAGGTTAGTGCAAGAGGAGCCACAGTGAACTCAGAACCACAGAATGGTTTGGGTTGGAAGGGACTTTAAAAATCGTCTAGTTCCAACTCCCCTGCCATGGGCAGAGACACATTCCACTAGACCAGGTTTCTCAAATAAATGCCCAGCTAGATTTTCTTTTACATGCAAACAAAAGGAACAGAATAATGAAGAACTAGAAACTTCTTCTCTCCCTCCAACTGGATAGCAGGGCAGGATTTAACTCCTCCCTGAGAGCAAATCCCTCTTCACCAGCCCCCTTCCTTCCCTTCAGTGCTGGGGCTCTCCCTAGCCTTGGGGACCAGGACCCAGACTTTTTCCCAATTTCCAGGCATCACCATGTTTTCTATAAAAATCAGAGCCATCCACCTTGCCAGGGCTCCCAAGCAGTGCTGAACACTCTCCCAAGATGATATCAGTGCTGCCATAAGTGGGTAGGGAGGAATGAAGCTGTCCCATGGACCAGGGCTTCTGGGCAAAGGTGTCAGCCCAGCTTCATAACAAGCTTTGCCAAGAGGAAATCAGTTCTGGGTTAATCAGAAAACTGAGATTAACATTTCCATCAGTGTTAATCTTCATCTGCAGGCATCTTCAGTGAGATTCTGGAAATATTCATGCCCCATCTACATCAGACAAAGCTCTTGCATCTACCCTGCTAGAAACAGTTCCCTGCATTGGGCTAGCAAAGCTTGGAGGATTCATGCAGGCTGAGTTCCTAGCAGCTATAACAGACACCACAATGAAAATAAGACGACCTGTAGATAGCAGGTCTTTTCTTTTACCACTAGAAAAAAAAATGGCATTCAAGCAAGTTTGCCCAGGGAAGCTGTGGATGCTGCATCCCTGGAGGGGTTCAAGGCCAGGCTGGATGAGGCTTTGAGCAACCTGGGCTAGTGGGAGGTGTCCCTGCCCATCGCAGGGGGGTTGGAACTGGATGATGTTTGAGGTCCTTTCCAACCCAAACCATTCTATGATTCTATTATTAAGCAATGCTATCCATAGCACAAAAGTTCTGGAAAGTGTTTCTATCACAGGCAGAGCTGGTAGACTTGGAGTTTAAAGGCCACAGGAATCAGTCTGACATCACACGCAACCCTACTGCGATAGACCCAGAAATGCACCCCATGCTTTTTGCATCAAACGCTCACACCTTGTGATTGAGCTAGAGCTCTTCTTCTCACAAGGAACCCAAATCTTGATTAATGTGGTTAATTAACTTCATCGCAAAAGGGACCGCTATCCTCTTTGACTGATTTTATGCTAACTGTTAATTTTAGGCTATAAATGGTTATTGAACTGCCCACTTGCACAAAGAGGGGCTTCCCGGGAAGGATGCCTTTCAACTAGGATACAGGATTTTTATCAAAGCAAAGAAGAATTTCCTCTCTCTCTCTCTCAACAGAGAGAAATAAGGTTCTGACTACAGTAGTGTCACTCACTGCAATGACAGGTTAAGGAAACACGTGTATGACTGCAGACTGCAAGATGGTAAAGTATATGCAAACCCCTTTCAAATGCCAGGATGTATATTACTGTCTTTTTATCTGCAGAAAAAAAAAATCTTTTATTTGCCATGTGAAACACAGAAATACTCACTTTGGGTACCATGTTCTGATCTCGCACTGCTTTGAAATTACTTCATCGGGACACTTACAGCTTTGGGCCAGCACCGGCAGACCCCTGAACCCAGACCTTAGTTTATTAAACCCTGCTTTATTTTATTGTTCTGGATCCCTGAAATTTTGTGAAGTAGTCTTGTGAGTACCTTGCATCTTCAAATCAGTGCGACTGTGCCCGCCCTCCTAATCCTGTGCAAAGACAGAAGGTTAATTAAACCAGTGTTTGATTTATAAATGTTATCCCTTCTGGGGAGCAGAGTGCAACTCCAGCTAAAAGGCAATACTGTGCTTATTTTACTTCTCCACTGACTTCCCTACATGCGGTAGTTTATGGATATAAATAATGGTTTAGGGTACGGAGCGGCTGTGGTGAAAACTAAGCCCAACTTTTGAACAAGTCATGAAAAAGAGTAACTTGAATCAAGCAATGATTTCTAGGAAGCTGAAGCAATTAATTCTTTCATGAGTAAAATATAAGCCAAAAAGTAAAACTTCAGTGTCCCATGGTGACAGCAAAATTTAAAAGCACGGTATTAAAGAAGGCAGAATTCCCCACTTGTATACGAAAACAATGTTTTCATTTAGGCCAGTGGAAATCTGGACTAGTTCCATTTGGATCATTGAATTTGCTCTGGATTTACCCCAGGGTAAATGAGAACAGAATACAACCCTCCCAGGTTTTCTTTTTCACTTCTTTCCTTTCCCTTCCTGTCTGAAGGACCAGGGCCAGACTCCAAGAAGCTAGTATCAGCTCCAAGGTATGACTCTCCATCACCACTGGTATCTTTGTGGATGTAAATGTTTGTGCTCCCTACTGTCTTCCATTTATGAGAAGCCTCCTTTCTAAGAGCAACCACCCTCCATCTCAGCTCCCGTAATCCTGCCAGCTGCTTGGCAAAGCTCAGATCTAATCCTAAATAATTGCAAGAATTTGTGATAGGTGGAAAAAAAAAATCTGAAGACACAGACACCTAGATTGTTGTGGGAGACTTCAGTTCAGACAGCATGGGGAAATGTACCTGTGATGGGTTTGCCCTTGGCTGGGGGCCAAACCACACACCCACTCACCCAATCCCCTCCCCCACACAAGGATAGGGGAGAGAATTAAAGGGGTAAAGGGAAAAGAGGGCTCGTGGGTTGAGTATGAACAATTTAATAATTAAACTACAATAATATTGAAAATAATAGTATATACAAATATACAAATGAGTGACACACAGTGATACTGCCCCCCCCCCCCCCGATGACCAAGGCTCAGCCTGTTGCCGGCCAATGATCCCGGAGCAGGGAGAGTCCTGAAACTGCACTCACAGAACGGAGATAACAGTCCGAGTATCCCAGACCAAGAGCTGACCAGGGTGTGGGGGAGAAAGGCCTTGGGAGAGCAACCACCTGGAGCGAGATGACCCGGAGCAAAAGAGATCTGGAACCAAAAAAGGGGCTGATCTTCCGGAGGGTCCTCACCTATATACTGGGCATGACGTGTATGTTATGGAATAGATTATTGGCTGCTCTGGGTCTCAAATCCTGGGCTAGTAACTGGGGCTGTGCTCACTCCCGGCTTCTCCTGTTTGCAGACAGCCAGAGGAGCCGAAAGACCTTGGCAGTCACATAAACATCCCTTTTTGTCATCTTTCTTCTGAACACAAATCCAAAACACAGCCTCTTGCTAGCTATTATGAAGAAAGTTAACTCTGTCTCATCTTAACCCAGGACAGTACCCCATCTCTGAGTGAGGATGGTTATCACTTAAAAGACACCTATTAAAAAAAATAAAACAGATCTGGTTTCACAATGCTACACTTAATATGTAGTTACTAGTATTCCTGCTCCTGAATCTACAAGAACAAATGCTGTTTGTGTGTCCTGTGCCTGACATGGGGAACTGAACCAGCCTGTAAGGTTTCTGGGTCAAGGACCATCCTTCCATGTCACACCAGTAGAGGCTCAGTCTCCAAGCTCAGTATCAAAGGGTCGGGCTAACACAATGTTGCAGGACAATCTCACAGTATTTGCTGTGTTCTGCCATGGTGCTTACAACATCTCCTGAGAGGTCCAGGAAATAATGGCAAGATCACAGAGACTGAGGCAGAGGGATGTGTCCCAAAGACAACTACAACTTCTTATTTCGATTAACAATAGGAAGGTCATGAAGCTACTTTCTATTATCCTGAGTAGAGCTTAATTTTCATTCTACTTAAAATGTCCTAACTCCATTTATGCCCCTATTCAGCAGAGCACTTGCAAGCTTAAATTTAAATATGAGCATAAGCCACACTGACATATCTCCTCTGGCTGCTAAGAGAAACCCCGAGGCTGCCGGAAAAAACCAGACTGTGCTCGCAGTGAATTTGCAGGTGTCGGCTCAGACGCTGCCAGAGCACATTTTCTAAAAGGTGCGGCATAGGTACTGGTGTTGGCTTCGGCTGGTCTGAAGGAAGTGTTTCAGTGCTGGTAGTGTCAGGATCCTGAGCAGGGCTATGAGGGGAAGCCAGGTAAGTAAACTCAGACCTGGCCGACAGACTTTGCACCCACAAAGGGAACCTTGGTTAGATTCATGCCGCAAAGCCGACCCAGCTGCTGCTCAAAATGCAGCCTGATGTTTGTTCTACATTCCTGCAGGTAATATCCCTGTAGCAGTGGTTTATGCTACTGTAAGAAAAGTATTTTAAACACTTTAATGGCCTGCTTTATATCCATCCTCTCCTTCAGTGGGTGCAAAATAATTGCCGGCGCAATTTTGTACCCCCAGTTATTTGCAGTTACGGTGCGTGTCGTTGACGTGTCTAACTAGCTGATAAGATCCGTGGGTGCAATCAGATGCCGTAATTAGAAGTTTAAGTGACACGAACTGCACCCACACATAACTGCAAGTGCAAAATTGTATCTGTAACATCTTGGAAGCAACAAAGAGAGGAAGGACTTAGAAATTAGTCCCTGAAAATGTTAATTTGCATGGCAATAAGCTTGAGCCTATTTGGCAAATACACTTTTATTACACAAGATTTAAGCCAATTGATTCTAAACAACCTGAGAGTGTTCAGACACTTACCCATAGACACAGCATCTCGAAAAATTATACTAGTCTGTGCAACTAGGGCAAGGAACTTTTCCTTTCAGTTAGGTAACATGTAATTCATCTCTTCGTTACTGCCTTTGCTGTGGTTAGAGTAAGCAAGAGTCTTCGCTTGCAATGACAGATTTTTATAATGATTTCTCAAGGCTGTAGCACAGTGTAAGTGCGTTTTATATTTCATGGTAAGCAAATGGCGTGCAACAAATAAGAAGGTTCTTGCTCTGGAGTTCCTCTTGACACCATAATCATATAATACACAATTATATATTCCAGCCTAATGCAAAGCAGAAATTTTAGTCTGACACTACTTTGTAGACATTATCCAAAGTTTTGGGAACCTTAGAGGAGTGTTCATCAGTCTTACTAGGAAGATACTGATGCATTTTGAGGTTAAATCAGAGTCATTGGTGTTTCTCTTATTTCTCTCCTGTTTTAGCCTCAAGGCTCCACTTAACTACCCCTGTGCACTGCAGTGTGTGCAACACAACTGGAAGTATTTCCTCAGGCTGTTTGTTATTTCCCCTTCTTTTCTGGCCAAGGGAGACCAAGGCAGTGTAGGAGAATAAAATAAATCACATCTTTTCATCCCCACTCCAGTGTTTTGACTCAGCAGCACATCCTTTCCCCTTGCTGGGAGAGAGGAGTGTTCGGAGACCATGGCAGAGCAATGGAGTGTGAGGTCCTCACTGTGCCTTGGGGTGATCAGCCTCCCCAGGCATGGAAGTTGTGTTTCAGAGCTTCAGGAGATGCCCATCCTGCCTTCAGGAAGTTTTCTTTCCATCAGACCCCATCAAGCATCAGCCACCTCACCTCGGGAACGGCATCTCCTGCATGTTTTGAAGCTGCGCAGACCACGGCAGCCTCCTGCTGCATCCAACTCGGTTCCCCACGTCCTGTCTCTACTTCAAATTCTTCACAGCTGACCATAAAAGAAACAAGCCAAAATCCCAGCTACCCCAGAAGCAGTCCCCGGAGAGCATGACTTGCTAACAGTGAACAGCTGCAGCCATTAATGCTGTCTCGGGGGACCTGGGCTTTAACGGTGAAGGTCCCAGGTTCAGATCCTGTTGACAGACTGTAAGATTAATACTAATAATCTTGCCTAGCAAAATACAGCAGGGATCACCTTCTCTGAGGCCCCAGGTGCCTGGGAGAACAGGCAGCCGATGATGTCTGAGGCTCCATGTTGCCATTTGGCTGGATAAACAGAACGATGCTCTGGTGGCTTTAAACTTTTTTCTCCTACTTTTTCTTCCTTTCCCTGATAGAATTTTCTCCAAGTATCAAGCACTGTGGCTGTCCATAGACTGATTGTTTCACACCATCATCAAATCAAACATCTGCTGTCTGTTAGGTGTACAAAATTTCTGCATGCATTGGTTCCTTCTACTGTCATCTCTCACACTTGAACCTGTACCGTCCAAGCCATCCCACTCAGCCCCTCGTACCTGCTAGCTAATAGAGCAGAGGGATCCAAAAAGAGATTACGAAATGGCAGGTTCCTGGATCAATCTGGGACCAGTGCATGATGAACAGCAATCAGCTCTAGCCTCCAACTTCCAGGATGTCAACTAAGGCAGAGTCCACGCTGCTGCTGGATAACTCAAAAATGGGGTGAGATGACCTCACTAAAGCAAAACTGGAGAGACGAAACCTATTAGATAACATCAGCTGAGTTTGTCAAATGAGCTGGAGAGAGCTCTCAGCCCGGTTTTCCATGGACATCTGGTTACATGGCATTGCCTTGATAGTGCAAGTCTTCACCTTCATCCTCTGGGCCGCAGGAGCAGAGGAGCCATCGCCTGTGTACAAGGTTTGCCTGTGGTAATAAGGAGGCCACTACAGCCATGAATAATCTGCTTTCCACAGTTTCCACAACCCATGTGGTGTGAAAAGCTGGACAAGGATTTGTAAATGAATTGAGCCCAAGAGTAATTACACGTTCCTGCAGATTACTTGGTGCCATAATTGCACTTAGTATTTACCATGTGACCTAAGCCAGAAATAATCATGTATTTACTTTATATTTATATTGTAACGTGCCATGTACTGTAATTATACTGCCACTCCATGGTACTTAACACATCATCGAATGTTTCACAATTATCATGTTAGTAAATAGCACTTACCGAGATTTGTGGCCTGTAATTTCCAGCATTACCTGCTATGGATTTAGTGCAGCAATGTCAAAAGACCTGTTTCTTGACAGTGCCATTTCAGATAAAAAATGTCAAGTCCCAAAACAAAGAGAAATAAGTTTTTAAAAATTCAAGATTTGAAAATACAAAGGAAAACTAGATTTGAAATTAAGGGCTTTTCCAGTAAAGTGCTAGTCAATTCCATGAAGAATTCTGTTAATTCTACTCAAGGTTGCAGAAGATTAAAGGTGAAAACTTTGAAACTTAGGTGATTAAATGAAGGTATTAAATTCACCTTGAGACTCTTAAAGAAAAATGTTTTGGAAGAAATTAATATCCACTCGACCTCTCATTTAATTCTGATTAAATCTCTGAGTGGCTAAAACCAAACCCTGGATTTTCTGAATGGACTTACGCTTGCATATACATTTGGTCATAGAAGTATTCCCCTTGATTTCAGTAGAGTGACTCATGTGATTAAAGTCAAGCATGTGCTTAAGTGCTTTGCTGGTCTAAAGCCAAGTTTTAAGCATGAAAGTCTTAAAATGTTGGTCAAAGTAAGCTCATTTGAACAGAAAAGCTTTAGAACGGTCTCAAATGTTCATAATTCCTCCTTCAATGGGATTTTTCCATATCGTAGCACAGATGGATGCCTGGATATCACTTAACTCTTGCAAAAAATCGCTCAAGACCCAAGATTTCTGGCTCAGGCCAACCCCCATATTAAATACATCACAAAACCTTTAAAGAAGCCACCACAAACTTCCCTTCACTGCAGATGTTTTCTTTCTTGGTTTCATTGCAAGTCCCATGGAATGGCATCTAATGTGAAGATCCAGACCCAGAATTAGGAATACCTTCTTTTGCTCCTCTGATTCAAAAGCACAGACAAGCCACTATGTTCAAATTGTAGGAAGAACTCCTGGTTGCACACGTAGTCAGTAGTTGTGCTGTTGAACTCTGTAGAGTGCAGGTTAATCCCCCAAAACCTCGTCTCTTTTTTTTCAGCCCTGATGTGCCCAATATACACAAACGGGTATCTGACTCTGCAGAGATGGGATGTGGGTGGACGGAAAGAGAAGTTACCGCAGCAGGTTTTTTCCACAGGGACTCTTCCCGGCGCTGGACTCTTCAGGCCAGGGGCAGCTGGGGGGAAACTTTGCCTTTGATACAAAAGGTCTTCAAACCCTGGAGGGGTTCAAGGCCAGGCTGGATGAGGCTTTGAGCAACCTGGGCTAGTGGGAGGTGTCCCTGCCCATGGCAGGAGGTTGGAACTCGATGATCTGTAAGGTCCCTTCCAACCCAAACCATTCTGTGATTCTGTGATTCTGTGATTCTGTGAAATGAGCTTAACTTTAAACACCGATAGTACCATTTACCTCATTAACTGGAGCTGGATGAATAATTCATAATGCATAATTTATCCAATGAATCTCACTTCTTTTTTGTGTTTGTGAATTGTCTGCAAATAGATTCTTGATTGGACTCTTCATCTAAAATTACTCGCAGGTTTTTTCTGTGAATCATAATCAGTCGGCAGCTCGTTTGAGCGGTACGCTGAGAGCAGCCACAGTTTGCAGCTCACGCTGTGTGGGTTCACTGTAGGAACGTCAAGGTAACGCTCCTGTTCCCTCCCTGGAAAGCCTTATGTAACGAACCAACAGCAGGATTCATTTCAAACTGCACATACAAGCGTAAAACTTGGAAATTCACACCCTTGCTGAGTGCTGTTGTCAAATTTGGAATCTCCCTTCAGTGAACGGTCAAACAGTGGCACAGAAAAATAAATATAAAAGCTGCAAATGTGCCTGTAGCAAATCTGAGGGCTTGGAAAAATGAGTAAAGTTACTGGACGGCAACAAATTTCAGCCTAACAGCTGATCCACAATAACTGCCCCTGTGGACGATCTCAGGCTGAGGCAACCTGGATTCACTGAGCCTCTCCTCAGTGGAGGTGAAATCAGCAGATTACCTTGCTCTTGCTGTGGGCTGAGAGTTCTCATACGGAGGCAAATTAGCAGTTGCAGGGTGACTTGTCCCTGTGTCTGAGTCGGGAAGAGGTTTTTCCACTTAGCTACCCTATTTGCTCTAGAGAAGAAGATCTCACCCTGGCAGTGTCTTCTGCAGGGGCAATGCAATTAATTTGCAAAGAGCTCAGATCCAGTGCACGCATTAAAGCTGGTGGGGCAGTAGCCAGTGAGACTGGAAAAAGTCTTGTCAAGCTTTCACCATCAATACTGCACTGGTCTCTGTGAGCAGAGATGTGAAGCCAGCCTGCTTTTCATCACCATAGCTCCCACCATTGCTTTCACTGTACCTCAGTGACCTGACTTTGGTGTGAGAAGTCGCAGAGATTTCCTCCTCCGCTCTCCCTACCCAGTTCAGCAGAGCTCCCTAAGAAAACCCTTCAAACCTGCTGACCCTACTACAATTTAAACACTTTCTTGCCATAAACCATGTGCTTACTCGCTTTGCTGAGTGGATTCAGTTTGCTAAATTAGGATTTGGTTCTAGGTTGTAAGATTTTGTCTGATGAAATCAATCTTTATTATAAACCAACATAATAACCCTTTAAAAAACAGAAGCATGCAAGCCCAAAACTGACGCACTCTGGCCCAGGGCCACATTCAATATGTAAAGATTAATACAATTTGAAAAAAACCCTCTGCTATCATAAATCAGTCCCCAAAGCGGTCAGATGCAGAGCAGACTTTCAAGTACATCATTTTGCAGTGAAAGAGGCGGCGATGAATATGCAGAAGAGGATGGGAGCTGTCAGGCGTGCGCTGATGAAGCCACGTGACCAGTCACCCCTTTGACCCGTGTATCAGATTTCGAAGGGAAAAGGCTGGTTTTAAGTGATGTCTCAGAATACAAAGCCACTGTGTCTACCACCACTTCACGTACTGCTGAACAAAGAGGTGGGTTTTGCAGAAGGAAGATCACAAACACAGAGAGGATCTCCCAGGCTCAGCATTTTTTCAAACACAAAGGAAAAGATAAGTCAAAGACATTTTTTTAATGAGTACCAGGCTACGTGTTGCTCCAAAGAGACCACGGGGGATGAGAATTTTATACTTTTCAGATTAATAAATGCTGTGATTATCACCAACCAGGATAATGGATTCAGCATCCCAGCTTTGCCATGCCTATCAATTTTGGCACAATAGTTGGACATGAAAAAAGATGTCAGTGAACAACTTCTATGACATTAGGGCAGGTGAATTCCTGTGGTAAAGTGATATATTTTTTCCATGCCTGAGGAAATATTTGCTGTTGGCGGGTGCATTATTAGCTGCATTGCACAAGGCTGTAGGAGAAGGAAATTGTAGGAGTAGCATGGGAACTTATTCCCAGACTTGATCTGCCATTAGTTTTTAAGAAAATTCTCCTGGAGCTAGACAGAGCATCTGCACTGAGCTTCTCAAGAGGAGAGATCTTCCTCTGTGCAGTGGTCTAGGCTGGCACATGTATTTAAGACAAGGGATGTGTAGGTACTGCATTGCTGACTCCTATACCAGCAAGAGGCTTTGGATATCTGTTCCAGCTTGTGAAAAGATGCCTAAAAAGCTGGGCTCTGTGATCCAGGATACGGTCACCAGTCAGACCCAGATGGTTTGTGGTATCAGCAGGCTGCACCTCATCCTTGAGACAAGGAGCTGAACACAAGCCCTCAGCTTGCAGGGGGTTTAATGGATGGAGAAAGAGATTAACCCATTTCCTGCAAATCCAGAGATATCTTTAGTGTAATCTCGTTCACCCTACAAGTAATAAGAGCAAACTTCATGACTCCTTTCTGTTTTCCAAGCCTGCCTGAAAACATCACCATGTAATGAGTCCTGAATCCAGGACCTGCAGTGCCATGGGAATGACCCTGGCACCCACGGTGATTCCTCCAGCCTGTAGCAGCCTCATCTTCGCTGGGCCAGCCACTGGACAGGACAAGTGTCACCAGGTACACAGTGGAGCATGTGTGCCAGTGGCAAGTTTGGGTATTACTGAGCCTCTTGCTCTCACCCATAAATTCTTTCCTGCAGCACAACACTCTGATGTAATGAACATTTTACACGAGCCATGAGCTTAGAGCTTTTGCTGCTGTGCATGTGCCATTGATTAGAGTGGCTGCAGATGGTTTTATTTTAGATAATCAAGCTTGCCGAGGTTTGCCAGCATCAGAACAAAGGCATAGTTTCCCCGCTCACTAACCAAATTTGTGGCCAAGACATTTGAATTGATCTCAACTCTGATGGATGGTGAGAAAGCAGGGAGGGGGGAGAAAGCAGCTTGCCCACCATACACCTCAAGCCAGGTGGCTCATACCTCTGCACACCAAGTTTTACCTCCACCTTAGAGGAACTGTATTCCCTTTTGCTCCTAAAAAAGGGAGGGAAACACCTTTTTTTTTTTTTTTCTAACAACTCCCATGCTTCCCTGCTGTATTATAACAATATACTGAGCCGCAGAAAACAACGGAGAAAACAACAGCAGTCACAACAACCCACACAAACACTAAAGCCTCCAGAGCTGGAATTCCTCCCGAGAGATGTCCCCTCTGAAGTCTCCAAGCCATACTACAGTGCACTGCTCCACACGTCATTTAACCAGCGCTTCCCTGCCATTCCCACACAGCTGGAAATTCTCTGCAGGCTCCTTCCCTGCCGAAGCGGGCGAGGGAAAAGGTGAAACAGTTAGATGATGCTACTGGCTGCAGAGTCATTCAAACTCCTTTGTCACTGTGTGAAAGCTTCTAGAGCTCCCTGTTATTTAACCGTTCACGTTGGTCTCAAAAGAGCCCAGTTTCAGGGGATGAATACTAATTTTCAGTGTCAGTGAAGCCAGTAGAAGGGTATACAGCAGCTTGCAGGGTCTGCTTGTTTGACATTTTGGGGGCCTCTGAGACATGCAGGGCAAAGGTGGTGGTGGGACTGGTGTGGATGGAAATGCCCATATGCAAGGGGACGGGTGGAAGCCATGGGAGCATACATAGGGGATGACACCCAGCCAGGGCTGGGTAAGCACCACCAGCTGCTGCACTGAATACTCCCTGCCAGAGCAAACAGAAGTGGGTCTGCTTCCCAAGGTGTTGCTGGTTTAGACAACAGAAAGGGCTGTGATCTTTCAAGTGGCCACTCTGTGGCCTTTGTTTAAAGCTATGCATTGTCCCTATAGGACAAGTGGACTGAATGTAAAGGGAGAGAAAGGGAAAAAGAAAGAAACAGGGGAAAAAAAGATTGTAAGAGAGAAATCAATAGAAAGCATTTAGCAGGTGTGACACAGACAAAGTGCATTTAGAACCACAGACACTTGACTTCAGGGCTGAGAGGGAGAGGGTTGTTTTATTTTGTGCTTTGCTTCTTAATATTTTTCAGATTAACAGTTTGCAGTTCTCTGCTGAGCTGTAAGGTCTCAGAGGCACTGCCTGCTGGAACGTTTTGATCAGTGAGAGCCGGGACATTTCCAACAGACAGGTTTATTAACTGATTTACTGACCACATGAATTTTGCATAGCTGAAACGATTTAGCTGGTGTCTTTCTCTCCCCTTTCCCCACACCTCCCGATTATTAATCATTAGGGAACTTTTTCACTTTTGCATGAAAACAGCCCCCCAGACAGCGCTGCATTGCCTCCAGTCACACAAAACATGACGGATCCTCTGCCTTGCCAAAATTTTCCTTCTCTAGCAAACTGTGATATAGGGCAAATGGGGCTTGACCCCTGCATGTGAGATGTTTTGAAAAGGAGATGTAATGCTGTCAAATATACTTTCTGGACCTGCTGAAGATAGTTTCTCATAACTGGAGCCATCCCAGAGAATTACTTTTGCTGGAGTGTCACAGAGCCACCAAAGGTCCTGTTGTGGCCTCTTTTAGGGCTGGAGCTGGACCTTTCTCTGGGACGTGTCTTTTATGGTCAAGAGAGGATTCATTCTCCAATTCAACAGCAATATATGCAAGGTACCACCTTAGATATTTTTAATAGAGTGTAGTGTGCAGAATGAAAACAGCACGCTATGTAAAGATAACTCAACCAAAACCTCTCCCTATTATATGGACTTAATTTGCCAGCTCAAGAGAAAAATAGCTTCTATAAAGAACACTATCCAAGTTTAATGATGAATTTACTATTTGAAGGACTTGCTTTATGTTCTTTGCACTGGAGCTAGTTAAAAAAAGAAGATGAAGAAGAAAGGAAAGCTCTGAAAGAAACACTTAGCAAAAAAAAAAAAACAACCCTTTCAACGTCTGAGCAAGAAAGCTTCAAAAACTTGCATCTGTTCCTCAGCAAGTCAAACTACAGATATTTTTCCTCTCAGTATTTTGGTTTTTTGGAGCATAAGCATTTTCAAGTTTGGAACATTTCTTCTTCTATTACTTTGCATTCCCTGTTGAAGTACAAAGTTCACTTCATACAAAACATCTGCCCAAGGACTTCAAGGAACCCAGCCTAAGCTCACTGACACATTTATCCTCATGAGGTCTTGGTAATCATAGGAGATATTGTGGCCACCAAGTTTCATGTGAAAACTAAAGGAAAAAAAAGCAAAGCCTCTCCCTCCCTTAAGGTACCACAGTGAGAATTTGTTGGCGGAGTATCATACATGTTGCCCAGATCTCCTCCCTGGGCTTTACCTCCTGAGTTACCCCTTCCCAGGTGCAGAGGAGGTCCTACAGTGACAGCACACTCCTGTCCCTCACCTTTCCCTATAATTCACCAAATAACTCCACAGATAATAGAACTAGTGAAGCCAGTTTTCCCACAAATTTGACATCTCTGGAGGCGTTCTCTGGTGTCTGTGGAGAGCCATGCTCACACTGCAGCCTTTCTCTAGGGAAGGCATTAAGACAGTTTGCCTTCTGTACTGTCTATTTTAACGAAACTTGTAGGAACAACGTATCTTGAGACCTGTATCAAATTTAATTGAAACAGGACAGCAGACTTTGAAGGTAGCAAGGGGATATACACACAGACTCGGAAATAATATATGTCTTATTTTTCATCATATAAGTCTTATTTCCCAAGGAAAATAGGCTAGAAATACACCCTCTGTGTTTTCGTGTATGCACATAGACACCTGTTGAAAGGTCAATGATGGTTCATTTCATGTTTATATTTTTGTTTCTGTATGCAGAAAGAAGCGTCACACACTACATTGACATCCAATGTCCTGATGGTCTACCAGAAGAAAAGTGTTCTCAAGGTGTTTTGGACTCACTGCATGCAAAAAAAAAAAAAAAGTAGGCTGCTTACTAAAGGTCTGTTTTTGCAGTATTGGCTGTCTATGTTTGCAAACAGAGGCAGCATCTATCCACCAAAGGGTAAGGAAACCCCTGGCTTTCATGGTACAGCCGATTACCTTACTGTGGAATTATTTTACCCAAATCATTTTGTACATGTTTAGCTCTTGGCACAGATCTTTCAAAAAAAAAAAAAAAGTGGATCTTACTAAATCACAAGACAAAGACCTCTTTCAGAGGCTTGTTAAAAGAATGAGACCTGTATGTAAAGTGATATCCTCATTGTGAGCGTGTAACGGGATCCCCTTTGCAGTCAAACGGAGACCACTTTCCTCTTAAAGAGACTTTCTCAGAAGTGGGAAAAGTCTTTTGCCAATCATTGAGCTGTTCAAATCCAGCTCAGAAGATCAACTCTCATCAGTACCTGACAGCTATCCAGTTACCTTCTTTGCAAATCCACCAAAAGAAGTTTTCAGCCGTGCTCCTGCTGAACAGACAAACCCATTAACCAAACCTCCTCTCCTAGATTTAAAGCCAGGGTTCCCCGTCCGAACAGCAGCACAACCTGACAAAGCCACAAGGAGCAAGTTATTCCCTCTTCCTTCCCGGTTGTTAAGCTCAGGATAGAGCTAAGACACATCAGCAGACTGGGTTTATGCTGTCTCTGTACATGCTGTACCTGTTCTGTAGATAAAAAAGGAACTTCAATTTCCAGTGCTGTCAATGCAGTGACTTTTAATCAGTAAATTCCTTTCTAAGACAGGCAGGAAAAAAAAAAGTTCTCATCTGAAAAAAAAAAAATATCAAATGCATTTTCAGCCAGAAGACATAAATATAACCAGAAAGCCATTTGGAAATGCTTTCATCTGACAACTGACATGCTTAGATCATCTGCAGCCCACCCTGTGCTTTTCTCACTAGAGAAATTAAACACTAGGAGAACTGCTGCTGCTTTGAATACTCCCCTTAAATATTTTCTGGCACAGACTCTCCCAAAGGCAGCAGTGGAAGACTCATTGCTCGGGACAGGCAAATCTTCCTCTCCTTTTCATGAGACACGACCCAGTGGATACCCTGGGACATGGGTAGAAACAGGCTAAGATTTAAGGATCGTGGTTTTCCCGTGGAAAACTACTTACTGGAGAGAGCCAGGTGGTTTTCTCCAGAGTGGGGAGCTTTGCTTCTACCTTGCTCGTGCACCTGCACTGATCCATTTTCCATCCCCAGTTATGCCCAAGATCTCAGTTTTTTTGGTGTATATTTGGAAACCCCTTCCTCCCAGTGGCAAAGCCCACACGACCATGCCACTCTGGACTCTGGAGGTGACCCCCGTGTGCTCCATCATGGCTGGGTCCTGCCCCATGGTGCTGCAAAGACTTTACGTGGCCAGCAGCTCGGTGTTATCCACAGCTCCCTTTGCTCAGCAAAGGTCCGTTTGGGACAGTAGAACATGATCCTAAACAAACACGTCTTTGAAGTCTATGTCAAAACCCCTACCTTCTGCAGGGGTGGCAGTGACCGCAGAATAACACTCGTTGCAGAGATTCTTGAGGCTGTTCTGGCTTCTTGTTTGAGGTGAAATTTAACATATTCAAACTCAAATGTAATTCATTGATGAGGGGGTTCACTCAGCCACTTGTCACTTCAAGCCCCCGTGCAAGGCGTTAAGAAGTTCTCAGTAACTTCCAGGAAAACTGTAAGCAGTAAGCAGGTGGCTCTGGCTGAGGGGGACTAAATCCCAAAATTCTCTTGTTTTCTTGGTTCACCAGAGGACAACTTAACAGCCAGGGCATGGTGCAATGTTGAGTCATATCTACACATCACAGCTGACTGAGGCATATACGCAGCTTTACTCCAAATCTCTGCAAATCCTTGCAAAGTCCAAATCCATCCAAAGGTCTTGCTGTTAAGAGTTATCTGAAGCCTGGGTGAGCTTACACAGCTAGCAGTGCTGTTTAGAGCCTTGGATTTTGCACGGCAGAGAAAGGATGGGTTCACTGGGGGCTGTTGCTGCTCCAGTATCCCTCCCATAGCCCCCTCCAGAGAGCAGAAAAACTTTCCTGCAGCAGAAGCACCTGCTGGAGAAGGAGTCCTAACTATCAGGGCTGCAAATTAGCAATCCTCCATGAATACATCTTTCAGGATTGAAACATTTGTTGAAAGCTGGACCCCAGCCAGAAACAAGCATTTGGTGAGTGCCTAAATTAAGTTAACGTTTGCAGCCATGATAGACTTGGTCTAAAACACCAGGACACAATCAGTCAATTGAGTTACAGCATCTCGAACTGGCAAGGTGACTAATTACTTCTTGTTTTGAGTTAAGCACAATAACTTATGTCTCTCTGAAAAAGGGGTAAGCTAAACTGCAGGTCTCGTAACAGAAATAGGCAAAGAACATACACAAGGATAGCTGTAGCATCTCAGCTGACAGGTAAGAACTAGATAAGCCCGTTGGTCCCTTTCATGTTGCTGTGTGCTATATCCCTATATATATGCTATAACCCCATATATATTATGCAAATCCGTGTGATCCTTCCAAGCTTCACAGCTTTCTGGGGTGATTTTGAGACACACCAAGAGCTCTCTGGGGCAAACTCAGGGTAATTGTGAGCCCCAGTAGGTGATGGAGTTACACCAGAGGTGGTTCACATTGTCTGCTTTACATACGCACGAGGGTTAGGAAAGTAACAAATACTCAGGGAGAGTTGTGCAGTGAAGGCTGTGGTTCACAGGACAAGGTTTCACAGCTCACGGTGCCAGTTCAACTGCAAAACCTCCTGGTGCTTAAATGGTGACGTTCACACTCCCTCTCTGGAGGGGAGCGAAGGTAATGGTACTCAGCTGTGGCTACGACTATGCCAAATACCATTTGCTCATCCAAGATGAGCACAGATGGTCATATTTCCCTCTGCTTATTTTTGCTGAATACCCTTTTCTGCCTGCCTAGACTGTGACCTTCTCCTAAAAATGAGTAGTTATGGTTTTGCTGGGATGCTGGGTTTCTTCTTTGTTCAGGAGACATCGGCTGCGAGGACATGGGTGGATCACATAGCCTTCGAGTTTTTATGTCTTTCCCTGCAGAAATGCAATTGTAGGAGCAACAAAGGTATCCAGGTACACATGTGAAGAGTGTCCTGCTGCTTCTCAAGTACAGGTTACACAAACTGTGAATAACAGGACCCATGAGTTATTGCACTCTAATTTAATACATGGCACTTTTCATCTTGAAAGTAAAACTGCAGCCTAATATTAAAAGATATTCTAATCACTACATTTAAATACAAAGGGGAGTAAATCACCAAACAATATTTTAATATGTCAAACGTAATAAAAAAAGCAATGAGTAATAATCAAACAGCACCTGCCTTCTTGTCCACTGATGAAAAGCCAGCCCTGGGGGGGGGGGTGTAGTGGCCTCTGAGGAGCTTTCAGACTCTATGGCAGAGCTGGTGGGGTCCAAGCATCACGAAAGCTCAGCACTGCCAACCCCAGTGATGTCACTGTGAACCTCACACTCCTTGGAGTTAAGCTCTGCTCTCCCTTTAATTTTTAGTTAATTTAATAAGCTGTTGGCTTCAGTATGGCAAAGGAGGTACTGAAAAGCTTGTCTGCTGGATCTGCTATTGAATAGTTTGAGGACCTTTGTACTGGGTCATTTTTATACACATAACAAGAGGCACAGCAGATCAACATTCACATATTGTACAAAGAAGCAAATACAAAGAGTGAGAAATGTCCCTTGCCTCAGAAAGCCGACAGTCTAAACAGAAAAGACAAAAGCAGTATCACTTCCATTTTACCTGATATAGCAAGCTAAATATCTAATATTCTTCATTAACATGAAAACTGGTGTTGACGATGGATATTTAAGCCAATACCCTACAAGCCCAAACTCCACGCTGACAATATTTAGAATCTCAATCTGCACTATTCTTAGCCATCGTGCTATATTTAACATTTTTTTTTAATTTTAAAATGAGTGCATCTCAGAATCATGCAATGTCCCTTCAACCAACCAACATACACTTGTGGAGATGTTTTCTCTACAAAGCAAACTTTGCTCAATTGGAAGTGCTCTGAGCAACCTGTGGCCAACTGTAGGCTCTCCATGGAGAATGTCACATCTCCATGCTGCCAGGAGCTGCCATGGGGCTCAGTAACCATGATGTCATTCTGGTAGCAAACACAACTTACAGTGTTGTTGACTGATAATTAACCAACACCATGTTACACCATGCCAGTCATGTTTGTGTATTGCTATGAAGTGTGCTCCTCACTCGATGCCCAGGCCAAGGTGGGGACGACAGGCAATTGGGACAGTTAAACTATCTGTGGTGCATCTCTTCTCAGTGGAAAGGAGAAGGAAAAAGCTTTACTTGGTGGCAGTGAGTGGTACAGGCAGCTTTCTCATGTGCAGTGACTGATTTCATTTTAATGAAGGAGAAATTTTTTAATCTTTGATGAGCCACTCAAATTACTAGCAAGGGGAAAAAAAAAAAAAAAAAGGCTTCTCAATTCAGCCACTAGCATCCTCCAAAAGACCCAGCTGAGATGAATGGCAGCCCCGGACAGAAAGCTATCAGCCACTTTACCGATGAGCCTCACAAATATTAACCCTATACAAATAAATAAGGGCTTGACTTCACAGAGAGTGATCACTGGAAATAGAGACAAAATTGCTCATTCTACGAGCTCATGCTTAAAAATATAGGTGGTTAAGAGTAGAATTTAAAAAAGATTAATGGATGTTGTCACAACCTTCTCTAATGACAAACAAGGCTGTCAGGCCAGGTCTCTGGCCCAGATCATTCACAGTGTAGCCCAGGTTTGGGCACGGAAAACAAATGCTTGCCTGTCATGGCACTGCGGTTCTTTCATTTGAGTCCCTATCAGTGCCACTGATTTAGGCACAGGGAGATATTCTGAGTGGTTTTATCATGAATAGCCAAGTTAATTGTGCTTCTCCCTCTCTTTCCAGGATGCTGCACAATCATCCTCCTTTCTATAACTGCCTACCTCCATGTGTCTTCAATGCCAAGAGGATGAAATGCACAGAAGGGAGCATTCCCCTCTAACTCAGCCCTTTCGAAATTGAAGCAGCAGCAGGGATGGATCCAGTCTTGCATGGCTGGAACTGGGGCTGGGTCTACGCCAGAAGCCCATTAGATTAGCAAACATTCCCTTGTGCTCGCTCCGTTGGCTCAGCAGGCAGGGAGTTAGCAGGCATCTACTTTCACAGCATGTTTCTAGTTTGGGGGAAAAAAACATCCACATGTCCCAAGCTATTACATCAAACACAAATGGCATGAGGGCTTCTGCCATCTTGTTGAGCTCCTCGCTGATTCCTGCAGCAGACAGAGAGGAGGGAGGTTAAGTAAGGATAATGAATGGCTGTAATGGCAAAGAAATAAGTCTATGATTTCCCAGAGGAAAAAATAAATGGTGATACTGTCCCAGGCTCTCCATCTTGCTGTTGACTATTGCAACCCAGAGTGTGCACAACTTTATAGAATAATCATAAGAAGTAGGACTGGAAGGGATCCTGACCATTCCCCTGGTCAAAGATGGGGTCAGTTGTGCCCTCTTTTTGTAGATAATTAACTAAGTTACGTAGTCCTTAATATCAAGACCAACACGAATGTCATGGTGTTCCAGCACTGCCACCAGGTTGAGAAGCGACTCATGGTCTCTCTTTTCCTGGAGCTATCTGTAGGCTGTCCTCAGACTCAGGCAAGCAACACTGTACCATTCATGTCTGGTAAGAGCAACAATAAGGACTAGACTATTTTTGTTTATTTGATTGTTTATAAATCAGACTCTAGTATTTCCAAAGACAGGCAAAGGAAGGTGCAGGTTCCCATAAATACATATATGTAGGGTTAAGGTATATGAACAGGTTGGCGCCTTTTGGGTTTTAACACAACTGAAATTCCTTCAGTCAAGAACTCCTCCCAGTAGACCTGCAGGTGTTTCAAGACAATGCTGTGTCCAACAGAGAGTTATTTGGGCACAGAGGGGAGCAGAGATGGTGCTGCGAGCACCTTGAAGAGAAGATGTTACCCCAATTTGAGAGCACTGTAGTAGGGACACTGTCAGATCTATCTTAGGTGGAAATCTATAGGTACATTCAAGAGAGAGTCTGGTTTTGCCCAAACAGATACAGGACAACACATGGTTTATGAACCTATTGCATCCACTTCTGGGAACCAAGCCTCTAGCACAGAGAGTCACCGTTGAAGTACCAGGTTCAGTATTTCCCAAGTACCCAATACTCCAAACTGACAGGACAATTCCTGTGTGATTTGTTTGGGGATACTGCCAAATTCCCTGGCTGAGGCGCAGGGATTTCACTGGACCCAGAGCAGACCTTTTATTAGTCCATTTACAGAAAGGTACATTTTTTTAATTGTTTGTTTCTGTGCCACTATTGTGCCTGAATGGATTATATTAAAGGCTTGTGATATGTACAAGTACAAATGGGCTTGCTTAAACGGAGCAATACTAATTAAATAATAATGCATCAATTTGAGTCTCATTCTGTGACAAGTCTAGCTGTGTTAAGTATTCCCCCGCATACATAATTGTCCTCCTTCATTCCAGAAACTTCAATAATTTAATTTTATTTGCTCAGGAGTAAAATATATATATCAGGACCTCTAACACGCCACTCTCCATTCATGCCTTGGAATTTGCCACACATAAGGAACAAGATGTTGCCTGCAGGAACCCACAGAGATGCTTGGGATCCCAAAGTGTTTTACCTCCCAAATGGGACAGATATCCTTCTCAGAGATGTTCATAGTCATCTTGTGCTTGAAGCAAAACAGGAAATTTGCATTTAGTCTTTGCCACAAACAACTCCTCTCTTTCTCTTACTTCTTTAGCTGTTAAACAATATCTCATATCTCCCTCCCAGCTCTCTCTTTTCTTCAGCTTACCTTAAGCAGTCAGCCTTTTCAGAAAGGGACTGTTTGCAGGGTGGATAAAACCAGGAGACTCATGTTCACCATGACCTACAGGTTCAAGCTTCATATGGGTGCACACTGCAGTGTCTCTAAGCAATAACAGTGTCTTCTGGTTCCATCATTACCTGAAATATAAAACAAGTTCTGCTAAATAGATGTGCAACTTGGTACGATGTCCTTAACCCAGGACATACGGAAATCTCTGGACTCCTTCCAAGCTGATCCAGTCTAATCACAGCCAGTCTTCATAGGCAGATAGGTTCATGAAGTACTTTTTAAACAACGAAAAAATACAACCTGTCTCATTTTACATTGCCTGATTTTGTTTATATTCTAAGACAGAACGGATCATTTGAGATACATAAACATGATTTCATCAATGCTTCTTAATTCTGGACAGTTCTTCTGTGCGTGGAGGGGTCATCAGTTACCCAGATCAGGTCTCAGTTACAGGTCACACACCTGGAGACCACCATGCTACTGGCTCTTATTTCAGTGGCCTCTGAGAGCTGATGCGTATTGTTGATCAGCTGATCCAGTCAGGGTAGAATTCACCTTATACCTTCAGAGAATTCAAGTTTCTAATGTCAGCAAGCAGCCTAGGTTTCTCTCCTGAACGCCTGTGCACTTCCAGAGGATGAGCAGCTTAAAACCAGTATCTAAACTGGCGGTCCCGTCATCGTAGTTGCCCTCACTTTTGATGAGAGATGCATTCATCTCAGAGGGATGTGTGGAGACAAGAGCTACCACCGTTGGAGGAAATGAGAACACCAAGACTGGGAACCCCAAACTCATGCTCCCCTAGATTACTCTGTCTGCATTTTGGGAGTTCTTTACTAGTGGCAGAAATTATGCAGGAACAGGTTGGCCTCCTGAGACTCTGAGGCTAAGGTTCACCTCTCCCACCGCACCTCCTGGGACTTGCTCCAGCTAGAACCCAGAAACACAGAGCACTTCCCAAGGGTGAAAAACCATAGAGGGAAAGCCCTATATTGTCTCCTTCAGAGATTTGTTCCAAAACATGGCTTCACGGAGCAGCTGTCACTCACTTCAGATACAGTCAAGGTCAGCAGGATTCATCTTCAGAGGCATGGTTTCTGGAAGTGCTGAGCACCATCATCTTCCATAGGGAACACAGCTCCTCAGCACCTCCAGAAAACCAGCTCCCAGGTGCCAACACATAAAAGACAAGTGAAAAAATACCCGGCCACAGCCTCAAATGTATCTCCCTTGGGCCTGCCCTGATGTCTATTACGATTACAATTCAAGGCTTTGCTCCAGCACTTATCTGACAGAAAGAGCCCATTACCCTGAGGAAATAGTTTCCTCCCCTATTGACATTACCACTTTATTGAGTTTTATATTAGGAATTTTGAAATATTTACCAGGAGGGATAGATATTATTGTATTTTTTAACTAAACAATGTTGAAGGTGCAGAGGGAAAGGATACATCTGCAGCTACGGCACCAAACTGCGATGCTGGAGGGCTGGGGTGTACCCTGCTCTGCTTCTGCCCTCCTGGGCATGGTGCTTAGCCTTGCTTGGCCTGATTCACTCCAATAATGATGGGATGGAAAGGGAGGCAGTAGTTTCCTCCGGGTCCTGGTGTCTGGAGGTGATCTGCTTCATCTCCCCACCACCACTGCCGTCACAGTGCTAACACAGGGGAGCAGGACCAAGTGTTAGAGACATTTCAGCTTAGCTGATAATATTTTACAATAATACAATAACAGTCACTCATAAAACAGTCCCTGCCCCATAAAATTTACAATGTAAAGCAGACGTATAAACGGAACAAAATGGGAATAATATAACAATGGAAACACATGGAGCAGGGAAGTCGTTGAGCACAGCCATCCAGCCATCCATGGGCAGAGGCGAGAACTGATCCCAGCCTGGGAATCTGCCACATCTGTGCAGCACCCTGCAGAAAATCTGCCTCTCCAGCAGCCGTTTTCCAGGACCAGTTATCTGTCTATTGACTGGGATGCTCCCAAATCCAATATAAGCTTAATCTAGCAGAGAGCTGCTATATCAGCCAGAAACGACTTACTTTCTCCAGGATATCCAAGGTCTATATCCATGGCGATTTCAGTCAACTGAGTGCAGACAATAGCCACACTTATCTGAAATGCTACAACACTGGCAGCTAACACGCACTAAGTTAATCACTGGCGTATTTGTAGACTGCCAAGTATATAATAGCGCGATAATGAATTTGTATGGCTGGGCCTATAAAAACTTTGCTTTTTATACTCAGGCATTTTAATTGACACAGAAATACATTTTAAAAGAGAAAGCAGGCTTGATGAGGTCAGCTTAAATTCTTTGGTATAATGACCAAGTCCATTGAACACAAATCTGAAATCATTTAGGTTAAGTTAATAACTTATGCTTTTAGTTTATAAGCACCACATTACATTTCAGGCAACTCAGATCTTGGCTTTGCTAAAGTGGCCTGGCCTTTAATAAATTCCTCTGCACGTTTTTCATGTTATAGATCTTTTACAATCATGGTTTTCAAATGGCAGTGCAGGTACAGTGTGTTTAAATCACCATAAATTTGAATATATTATTTTTTTGGCTATAGCACCTTTATTGTAAGTTGTCGACTTTTCTTTCAGCCATAAAGGTTATTACAGGCGCAGATCGGAAATGAAAAATACACCATGTGCCGTCTGCGAATGTCCCATGCCAGACCCCTCGTGGAGCAGAATCACTTTCAGAGTTTTCTAGGGGAGCTCAATCCAAAGAAGTATTTTTATCAGCTTGATTAGAATGACCTTCACATTTACCACCTACATAGGTGGACCGACCTATATTTTATACAGCTCTGCGTTATAGGGGTAACAACATCTGCAGGATGGTACTCAAGTTAGATCAGGCTTTCCTGCATCAGACAGGAGCCTTGTTAAAGCTTGTAGGAGGGGAAAAAAATGTTCATCACCCCTAGTCCAAGCTGGCATAAAACACCAGCTCACATTTTCTCAGGAGGCTGGTTACCATCATATGATGGGTAAATAACCCTCCCACTGCCTTCTGCTTGTGCTGCCTCTCAGTTAAACTGGAGTGACACAGGGGGTCTGAAGTGGCCAAACAGCGGTGAAAATAAGGAAGGAAGCTTGTCTGAAACCCTGTAACAGGAGAAAAGGCTCTGCTTCTGCTAAGCAGCCCGGGGAGAGGCCATGGGAGGTGGTTTTTGGAAAACTTGTCTAACCAAAGCACTTAGTGTGCAGCTGACTTTGGGTTTGCCCACTCATCAAATGGGACATGCTTGCTGATGGACTGCGGGCAGGGGACAGGCAGGGAAAGCATCTCCACGGCCCATGCTGGGATGTGGGAACCATAAGAAGCTCCGTGGGGTGCCAGGAGGTAGCTGCCCCTTTGCACCCCATCTTCCTTCCCCTGTTCCCTCTTCCCCAGCCTCCCGCTTCTTGTGCAAGTCCATCTTTCCCAAGGATGTCAGATGATCCCTGAGCACAGTATTAAGATAAGCAGCAAATAATGCCAGGAGGAATTTGCTGAGCCAGCTGGTCTTTTGCACCCTGTAGGATGCACAGACCAAAGAGGCGTCTGCCACACATGTCACACAGATGAAGCCAACTTTGCATTCAACAACTGCACCAAACAAAAGATAAAAGCAGTTTCAGCATAATAGATCATTCAAAGGGGCTCCAAATCCACACTCCCTCCCCTCCCTTTGTACCCTCTCTCCAGGTTGCTTAGCAAAAGCTGATTTTTATTTCCAATTAAAGGATTTCAGAGCAGCTTTTATTTATTATTTATTATTATTATTGTGTGACCACTTTGAATCACACTGCTTCATTCAAATTCTTTAATCAAAAAAACTGCAGCATACACAATTCCTTCATGTGAAATGTTCCTGGGTTTTTTTTTAATGTTTTGCATCGCTATACTCAGGTTTTTGGTGTATTTTTAACTGACTCCAGATTCACACCTGAATAACCACTAGTCCCACCAGCAAAAAGGAGTGGGGCAGAAGCAGCAAAATAGTCCTCTCTAACCATGTTCCTGTAATTCACTTTTGTCAGAGATATGCTGGTATCGCAGAGGAGTCTACAGAGCACTGTCATGTTTAATGTGCACAGACTGACACTAAGACAGCAGCTCGAAATGCAAAGAAACACGAGTACAGTGATTGCAGCATCTTGCAGCGGTGCTCAACACGCTCTCCTGACTGCAGGCCAAGAGGAATTTCCCAGGAGGATGTACAGCAAAACCCTCTTCTCATGGGACAGGCAAAGTGACATTTCATTACCCAGCAGTAACGAAGAAAATCCTTTTAATATCCCATGCAGTGTGAACGTTCAAATTTCATCTCCGGGTTAGTGCTGTTTACTTTAGGGATGAAGCGAGCACCAGCCCCTGGAGCACTTGTGGAGTGCTATGGAGATGCTGTTTCCAGAGAAGGGCATTTTTCAGAAGATATCAATGGCAGAACAATGCCCAAGTCCTGCCCAGAGACTCATGCAAGTTTGGTTCTCCAATCTAATCAGAGCATTTGAAATGCCAGTGGTGCTCTCACTCTGTGTATGCACTCGCAGGGCTTGCTGTGCTTGGGGAGCTTCTCATTCGAGGCTCAAGAAAAGAGTCTGAAAAAATTAGTTAACTCAGCCCCACAGCTGTGCAGGTGGATAAAGTAACCTGAAAAGCAACATTTTTAATGGTTTGGAGACCAAAGGCTGCTATGGGCAGTGCAGAAACAGCAAAGGCAAGGTGCTCTCTGCCCCTGGAGCATCCCTCACTGTTGCTGACACAAGGCAGCAGGAGGAAGGAGCACAAGAGAGACTGGTGGGCAGAGAGGGTTTCCAAAGAAATGACAGAGGTCATTTCAAAGCATGAGGAAGGTGGATGGCTCATTGTTAATCTTGTTGCACAGGACAGACCTTCCATCTAGCAACTGGCACAGAGCTGCCTTACATTGAAAAGCAATGTCAGCAATAAGAAAGTGTCATGAATTGTTCCTGTGCCCTAACCAGCACATCACACACTGCCATAGAGTATTGTGCTCATTGGAAAGTGACTTGGGAGCATCAGTCCCAGGATATTGTCATAGAAACATGGAATTACAGAATATTTGGGGTTGGAAGGGATCATCCAGTTCCAAGCCCCCTGCCATGTGCAGGGACACCTCCCACTAGCCCAGGTTGCTCAAAGCCTCATCCAGCCTGGCCTTGAACCCCTCCAGGGATGGGGCATCCACAGCTTCTCTGGGCAACCTGGGCCAGTGTCTCACCACTCTCACAGCAAAAAATTTCTTTCTAATATCTAACATTGTCCACACATCCCAAGTCACATGGAAGTAAAACTCCCACCAGGAGCCTCAGAGAGCAGGTCAGCTTGCTGCGCTCCTGTGCCCGACTCTAAAATGAGGCCAAAACCCAGACCTGCTCTTATTTGAGATTTTTCAAAAGTAAAAATCTTACTGATCTCCCACTCCTGTGGTCAGATGAGGGAAAGCATTTGCATTCAGTTGCCCAGATGGGAACTGTGTCATTAATGTTTAAGTGGTGTTCAGTGGGGAGGGGCACTGCTTTGTCGGACACATATAAGGTAGAGTCCCATGGATGAAGCTTTTGGGTACAAGTCTTAGAGGCTATGGCCACTTACATGCCATTTTAGAAGATGGGCTTAGGTAAGTGGGATCAGGATTCAATGGCACTTAGGCACCAGATATTTCAGAAATATTTTCAGAAATATTCCAGGTGCCAAACCATATGTTGGGTTTGCTAAATGCCCCTAAAACTCCACCCCTTGTTGTATAAACTGGGTGACAATGAAATAGACATCACAGAATAAACTGGGATGTAAGGATCAGATACAGGAAAATGCAGCCACGTCATGGGTGACGTGTGAGCTTGTGCCCTTGCTTTCATCCCACAGAACACACAAGGCAATTTGGATGGGTTGAGTTCTTGGCAAAAGAGAGTCTGGTACCACCTCTGTCTGGGGTGAAACTGGCTACAGCTGTCACGAGGGAAATAAAACCTCTGGAACTGAGAAGAGAAAATACAATATTTTCCACAGCTGGAGATGTTCTTTAAGAAAAAAAAAAATAAATCAACACTTTCTATTTCTACACTTTTCTTCCGCAATCCCTTCATGATCAGAAGAGAGTGGGCTGAACACGTTGCAGCAGATTACGCTGCTGTTATTTTAGGACCCATCAGAAATACTGCAATTTTCCTGAAGAATCTTGTTATCACAAAATTGCAGCCTAATTTGGCATGCTCAGGGATTTCTGTAGGTCAGATAAGATTTGAGTAAACATTTGAATCTTTGGCGACATATCTGAACTGCACTTGTCAAGCACAGTTAAAATATAGCTCATAATACAATGGAGGGTCTCCCTCTGCCTTTTCAAACTCCTATTTCACATTCTGAAGAGCCCTCCCAAACATCGGTAACTCATTTCTTTAGAAAAAGATTTCCAGAGGTGCGTTTACAGACAGCTAGAGCTGTCACAAGGCACAACTACTCATGACTACATTTAAGTTTTTGACTTTCCATTTTTTCTTTTTTTTCAGGTTCTTAAAGTTCAAAGTGAAGTTTTATTACAGTTCTTATTATGAGCAAACGTGCAAAATCTTCCAAGCTCCCAAAAATCTATGTGCTAACAAGTTTTTTTTTAAGGGCCAGAAGGCATCTTTACAATGATTCTTTCATTTGCCCTCTTCTATAACCCAGGCCAGATGAACACCTTCGACTCCAGCACCTCAAGGCAACATCTAATTACAAAAATTGTTCATTTATTCTGAGACATACGGAGATGTTTCTCCACGGGTTGCCTAAAAATGTGCTAAGGGGTAAGGAGCAACAACGGGTTGGAGAGGCCAGCCTCTGGGTAAACTGTCAAGGATCCAGCTGCCAATTTAAACAGCATCATGAGGGCCTATGGAACTACAACAGTTTAAATATCTGCAAGTGTAAAAGACCTGGCCTACCCCAAAAACTGCTGCTGTGGATATGGGTACTAAGGTGCTTTGATCCCTTCAAAATCCATGGGAGAATAGATTATGAGATACTTGGGACAAAGAATAAATTTAAATAACAGTGAGTTAAAAAGAAACCCATAAAATGCACTGGTTGCATCTACGTTAAACTCAGGAAGCTCTCTCAGATCTTCCTCAATACATGTTGTACTTCAATCCTTCCATTGTCACAGTTACATCTTGGAGTGGGAAGTATTCAACTACTTAATGACCTAAGGCTTGATCCATAGTACAATGAAGGCATGCAAATATATTTTTCTGTATCTGCATTAAGCCATATAGCCAGCAATAGGCATATCAAATTCCTATCTTATAGGAATTATTCTTTGATTACTTTATAAAAAATGGGACCATGCAGAAAAATCTACAAGGAATGCAAGAAAACGCTGCTTTTGCATGTTCTTAATACATGAAAACAGATCCATTTAATTAAGAATAAGAAACATTTCCATACTGCACTGAAGGAAAAAAAAAAATTTAATTTTGGGAGCTGAAAGCCTACCTGTCTTCTTTTAGGAGACAATACTTTCACAAAGCCGAGGAATTCATAAAAGCCACAGCCACTTTTGACGTGTTGCACTTCAGAAGTCTCAATTCTTTTCTAGTGAGACTCCATTCACACCCAGGAGCAGGAATGGGTCACATTTGTTCTAGACAAGAGCCATTTTAGGGAAGTTTGGCTGCTTTGGATATTTCGAAGTTGTCAGAAACAACTCAAAACCAAAACAGCAGGAAACATAGTCAAAGAATATTTTGACAACTCTTACATGATTAATTATTTTTTTTCTAATAATTGACCACAAAGGTCAGATGGCATCAGTATAAATCAGGAGTCAACCCAGCAAGGTCAGTGCAGTTCCACCAGCATTCAGACTCTGCTCAGGAAGGAGGACTCAACGGTTGCCCCATTTCTATGCTCCGTTTCCAAGGACCAACAGCCTGTGAATGATGCCAGTCAGAAACGTGGTAACAATAAAGAGAGTAAAGCATGGTGACATTTTCTCAGCTAGTCGGTGTAAGCAAACAAACAAAAATACAAAAGGAGGAAAACAGTCTTGGCACAGATGGGCTCTTTTGCGTGTTGCTTTCCACACATAGAGCAATTTAATCTTGAGTCAGCACGAGTTAGCAAAGGAATGACAGGTTGTTACAATTACAAGCTGCTTTGGAAGTATTACTATCAGTGCTGCCGCTATTTATGTTTAGTATTGTTATTGATGCTATTAATGCTGCTTGTACAAGCATTTAATGTTACTGTACCGATGTAAATAACATCTGGATTAACAGTTGAGAGAACAACATGATGCGAAACAAATTGATGGCTGAAGCAGCAGCTTTTATTGGGTCACAATTCTGGGTTACATTCCTGCGGATGTTGTGCATTCATACTACAGGAGTCAACAGGAGGCTTTTCTAAATAAGCACCCCAGGATCTGGCTTATGAAAGAGGACATGATGCTGTGACTTTTTTTTTTTCTGCCTCTGCAAGCACAGATTTGTTACCAGATCACAGCGGCAGAACTGACCACAGAAACTCTAAGCCTCAGTCCTGATAAATAAGCCACGAGAAAGCATTATCCAAGAATCCAAACCAGACCTCATTTGGCATCTTGTTTGTATTATTTGTGGTCTCTGACTTAGCACCACAAGCCACCCTCTGCCCTAAACTCATTTAATCACAATCATAGCTGGGGGCTCAGCAGAGACCTGAGCTTCACAGCACTGAACACAGCTGATACATGCTCCACAAATTGTGTATAGTCTAAATAGATGACACGAAAAAGGAGACTGCAATCTAACTTCTCTATATAGCAAACCCCCGAGGGACTGGGATAAATGTTCACTTTAACAGGGTTTTCACTGCAATAAACTTTTTGCAAGTCACTGCCTCAGTTGTATGAAGAACTGTCCTATTTGGATTAAATCCCATTATGGCTCAGTGTTAGAAGACCCCTCCAAATCTCTGGGGTCTCCACACCTGCTGCCTCCCACTCTGCCCAGCTGCAGCATCCTAGCCTGGCTCCCACTGGATGTGATGGCAGAGGCAGAAATGCAGCCTGGTCCCCTCTGGGTGACCTGGAGGTGCCGTGGGACACTGGCCACAGAGGAGAGGGTTCAGCTGCTTCAATCCAAGTGCCTAATGTCATTTTAGGTGCTGTAGTCTGGCCTTCTGCCAGGAGGGTGCTGATCTCCCCCAAGTCCTGCATCTTAACTATATCTACGCAATCGAATTCCACTCTAAGAGAAGGACCCAAGCGCTCTAGCTTTAAGGATCACTGCATCCTCCATCAAGGTGCCTGGGGGCACATTAACGTCAGCATTTTAGTCTGGAGCAGACATGCGTTTTGGAAATGAACCCTCTTATGGTCCTTGCTTACTGTGCTTTCATTGACATCATGGTGCAGGCACAAAGCACTGGAAGGGGATTCCTTCTCAACTAAAGGGCCCTGGAAGATGCTCTTTGGGACCACATTCGGTGAAGTCTTACTGCTAATGGATATTTAGGAGCTATTCTGGACTAAAACCCAGATACACAGTGAGGATTATTTGCCCTCTTCATCAAATGCTTTCTTTCACAGCTCTGCTCCTCCGGCACTGTGCTACATCAGGAGAGTTTACGTTGCCTGTAAAGGCTGCTGAAGTCATAGGTAATGGAAAGTAAAGAAAACAGCACTGATCTGAGCTGTTGCCAAGCGAGTACACCCCTAATTCAGAGCCAAAAGGCTGTCTCTGCCCTGTTCCCCAACCTGCTGACACTTTAACACATATCCCCTGGCCCAGGTTTCGTTCCCCATGGGGATGCCACTATCCTGATTTATTTAGGGTTTATTCAAGGTCAGACATCCTCAGGACATCATGTTCCTTTTTTCCAGTCAACATCACACCAGGGCTGCCTCCCTCTGCCCCAAGACACCAAAGTGTCCCTCACCCCAAACAAAGCCTGGAAGAGCTGATCCAACTCATCAAAAAGCCAGGGGTGCTTTTTGAAAGGTAAAGCTGTCCTTCCTGTCTGGGAATTGCAGACTTTAGAGTAAAGCCTTTCCACATGCTGAATCTTGCATTAATATGTAGATGAGGTTTATCCCTCACCCATCCCTGTGACCAGGTATGACAGCAGCTTCTGACCTGTGGTGTGGTCTTGGCTGTTTGGCTGGGTTCCCATAGTGTCTATGAAGGACCAGTGGAGATAGAAATGGCCTGATTTAGTCAATATTTAAATTACAATTTTAAAATAAATTAGTGAAATGCTAAAAACCCTGCATGTTAAATACAGTACGCATTACGAAAAACCAGACAAAATATGGCTGCTCTATCCAAGTTGCTCTTCAAGCAAGTTTCCTCTGATAGCAAGAGAAAAAAGTGGTCTTTCACTGCTGAGATTGTAGTAAACAGGGGCTTGTAAAAGTGCATTAAAACTGCTTTGTTCCTTTGGTTTATAAATGGGAAGTGCAGCCCCTTGTAACTGCTCTACGGTCACAGGAAGCCTGTGGGAGCTTGCAAGTGAAGCCAGCTGTTTGGAGTTAAAATGCAGCACCTGAAACCCAGGGCCATCATTCACGTCTCTTCTGATCACTTCAAGTTCCACTAAGTGTCCCCTCCTTTATTTATGGAGCATTTATCCTGGTCATGTTTCCAGGGAATGGAAAACTCCTCTGGAGAGGCTTTTTCAAGCAATCAACATTAAAAGTTAAGCATCTTAACTTCACATAGAAGAGCTGTCCCCACGATCTGAATGTACATGCTAAACCCTTTTATTCTCTGTTGTACGTTGATTATATTCACTTCGGTGGCAAAAGGTAAAAAAAAGTAATTTCCAGCTGCAGCAGCCCAACTTTTATGATATTTTATGTCTGTCACTGAAATACATAGAATGACCCATTTAATTTTATATTACAGGCATTTCAATAGCTATCATCACCAGATTGTGTGATCACCTCATCAGAATTGGCCATTAGAGAGTGAAAGTTGCTTCTTAAAATGTGAAGCCTGCAGGCAACACAGGAAGCCACCTTATATATTTGAAAAAGGCCAATTTTTAACTTCTCTGGGTTTTAAACCTGTAGCAACAATAGGCAGATTTTACTGACATGAGGGAATAGCACACTCTTGGCCTGAAAAGCAACGGGAGATGAACTATGTGGTTTTGAATAGACACAAAGCAAGTACTGAAGCATCCCAGTAAAATACCTAGCACAGTGTACGGTGTCCCACAGGAGCTGCAATCAGGTGCTTTGGAGAAAAGCCATCAGTATGAGGCAACCGACCCATGGGTACGAGACTAACTCAGCATGCACGAGCTGTGCATCAGCAGTGTCCCAGCAACATAAATCCCTCTGCATGGACACACCTCCCCATTCAGAAGCAATATGACTAAGTTTCCACTTGTATTGAAAGTTGACCTTCTTGGTTCTCTGTGGTTTCACTGTGGTTTTCCTGCTTTCAAAACCTTTCTTCTTATTTTTTGAGTTGCTCATTCTGGTGAAGTCATAGAATCATAGTTGGAAGGGACCATGGAGGCCCAACCCCCTGCAGTAAGCATGGACATCTTCCACTAGATCAGGTTGCCCAGAACCCCATCCAACCTGGCCTTGAACGTTTTCAGGGATGGGGCACCTACCATCTCCCTGAGCAACCTGTTCCAGTGTTTCACCACCCAAGTGTTCGGAGCCTGGTGAGATGTGACCACATGCCAGCAAAATACACCATGGAGCATCTGGCATTGGCATCAACTAGAGGAATGGGCTGATGCTAGAGCAGACCTATTACGTAGCATCTACACAAATCTCTTAACCTTCACATGAAGCAGTCATTAGTCGTTACCCGGGGGATAAAGTCGTGTCTCACGCTGCTGTGAAATGTGGCACATGTGTTGAAGAGTCTGGAGCACAAAGAAAGGAAGGACATTTCTCCTTGATAGTGTGGAGAAGGGAGCCTTGGAAGGAATTTGGGAAGAGCTGTTTGCACAGACTACTGAGTTAAGAGGAGGATATAAGCCATTGAATGTCACAGGGAAGGACTTGGAGAGGAGGAACAAGTAAGAGTCAACTCTGGATGATAGTTCTCTTGTGAAACAAATACGTTTTAAAAATGTGATAATTCTTTTACCTCAGTCCAGTTCTCTGCAGTGCTTTAGTTTTATGGCACCCAATATAATTTCAGTAATGCCATGACGTGCTACTAGAAGTATAACTGGTTTAACCACCCAAGAAAAAACAGCACGAATCCCTCTAATGCACATAACATATGTCCCACTTGTGGAATTTGGTCATAGATTAATTTTAATCATTTTTGTAACTATTATTGCCTGAGCAAATTAGTTTATCTTGAAAATCCAACATCTATGTCAGCAGAATACTCTGAAATCTGAGTTAAATGGGTCACAGTTTATTCTCTGGAATATGAGTAGTTCGTGTTCCAGGTGATGCACATATGCCTACTCAAACAACTGCATCAACAGATATCAACTGTTTCCACTTCTTAATCTGTTGGGTTTCTTTTTCTGCTTTTGTTTTAAAAAAAAACACCCATGGGCAACGACAATGAAGGAAGTGAAAAATCTACTCCAAATCCTCTATTCCATTGATGCCTAGAAACAAAGGTCTTCTGACACAGCATATTTCATTGTCCTTTGTTTAACCTTCCCCCTTGAATGATCTGAACACAGAGCTTTTGTTTTCTACTGCTTTGTAGGCTAACCTACAGGTTATGCTCTGATAAATATCCGACGACCTAAGGAAACATCAAGGCTTCTCCTTAAGATGCATAGTTGCTATTTTGTCTGACATCGCCTATTCTTGTTAGCCATTATCATAAGTATTTAGGAGGCCCTTCTGCCTCTGAAGCTCCTGTTTGCTCTTAGTATAGCATGCTGAAATACCCAGTGCTGGCATTTTATCTGTTTTAGCCACTTAAGACTTCATCAGGTCCTTTAGAATTCACACTTCTGACTCTGTCTCAAGAGAAGAGGCAGCAAGTTTCATCTTTACAAAACAATCATTTCCCTGGGGCCTGACACACGCTTTAAAGCAAAAGCAGAAACCCAGTAGGTGTGATGCTGTGATGCTCTGGAAGCAGGAAACTGGTAGCAAATGACTATTCTGATGTAACATGAAGAAGCTCAGGACAAAGTTCCTAGCACAGGCACATCCATGCCTATTATTGCTGATAAACAGCAGAATCATAGAATCATAGATTCATAAATTCATTAAGATTGGCAATTACCTCACGAATCATCAAGTCCAACCATCATCCCAACACCACCCACCCCACTAAACCATGTCTCTAAGCACCACATCTACACACTTCTTGAACACCTCCAGGGATGGTGAACCCACTACTTCCCTGGGCAACCTCTTCCAAGGGATGTATGCATTCTTCCAGTCTCAGGCTCAGAAATTCCACTTTGGTGTGTTTTCAATGGCAGTTAAAGACCCCATACTCTAAAGTTAGGACAGTGCTGATACAAGTTGCTACTAAGGCTACCTCCTAAAGGACGTATGCTTTAGTATAGGTTTGAGAAGAAAAGACATTTATATCAACACTGGTGGCATACAGAAGACTTTGGAATAGAAATTGGCAGGATAAACCCGTGTAATAACACTGGAGGAGAGGAATGCCTGGTCTAAGGGCTGCTTGCTCCATGCACTGTGCTTTGTTTCAGGTCTCCACTGGTTTAAGATACTGGGTGCACTTCTCTCCCAGATTACAAAGTGCCCTAAATGCTTTTCCTCTCAAGAGTCTTCCCCTGAGTAACCTTTACCTTCTGAGGTTAGCCTCACTACTTCACAAGGTCAGCTGAGTTTGGATTTTTTTTTTCAATGCAGTTTCAGGTGAAACTCAGGACAACAAATAGTCCCCATCAATGCCCAAGTGACCAGGACAAAGACCTCCATAAACAGCTATATCTACCTCTTTTCTCCGTGGGTAAATCATGCCATGCGTTACCTAGTCTAGAAATCAGAAGGCAGTGTCTACACCTCTTAGGAAAGGGATGACAGAACCATCTTCCAGCAGGAACAGAAGGGCAAATGACCTGCATACCTCCTAGATGAAGCATGGTCCCTTCCTGGGAGGAATTTACATTCCTTGCTGCATATTTTATCAGCCAAACATGTCCGTAGTTAACCATGAGAATGTGCTTGTTTGGGTTTGACATCCTGTCCTCGGGTTCCCATCAAAGCTGGTCAACTCAAATGCACCAGGCTGCTTGGATCACTGCCATTCAGATCCCCCATGCTCCCCAGGACTGGTTTTCATCCCTATTTGAACACAGTAAGGGCTATCAAAGGGCCAGAGAACGTTGCAGGGCCAAGGGCACGGTTCCATAGTCAGCGTGAGCCCACTAACAGTTGCGTTACTACCAAAAGCATGGTCCCCTTGCCTCCTTGCCCAGTCATCCACCCCCTCTGCTCTGCTGACTGCAACCATAGGGTTGAGCTGCACATTTTCATCCAGACCAGAACGTGAGGCTGACACTTCACACAGCAGTTCAATTACCAGTGGTAGGGCAAAGGAGGAGAAAACATGGCCTGGGATGGTGAAAGGGTGCAGATGCCTCTTTCAGCTAGTACCATGGTTTTCAGCTTAAGCTGCTCAGAAAACTGTATTAGTCTGACAGGGCTTTTCTCTCACATGAGAGGTAAAAACAGAAGCCCTGACCTCTTGTGGTCATTAAACACTACAAAACCAGTAAACTGTAATTTTCCTAATTCCTTAATCTTCAGTCCAAGCATTTTCTACCATAAATGGTCACACTCCAATGGCTGGGTATGTTGGATACCCATCAGACACATCTTGTTGAGATGGCACAAACCATAATTATTATTCCCTCTAGAAACCTTGACTGAAAGGCAGGACAGGAAAGTAAGGCACTGTTCAGTCCAACCTACAGTCCAAGCAAATTTCCCTCTATAAACATTAGGAAAGCATGTTTCTTCTGGGGCCACATAATCATTTTCGATTTCAAGATTGTTTTACAGACATTTAACAAACCACGTAAGCAATTAATGGCACATTTAGAACAAGTTAAAGATGAACTTACACTTAAAAGATTCATACCTGCTTGAGGTGCCTGGGGCTGGAGCCAAATGTAACACAGTCTCCTGGTTTATTGTACACGGTGAGTGATGAATGGTTGTTTTAATGGTAAGGGACTCATTGGGACAGAATGCAAACCAGCAGTACCAGAGTGTGAGGCTAATACATATTGAGAAGCTGCTATGCTTCCTGAGAGCAGAAAAATGTTTAAACTGGAAGGCTGCTCCACCTGGGCAGGTGCAGAGAGCAAGCCCAGAAAGCAAAGGGAAGGCTGCAAGCACCTGCACCACTCTAAGCAGACATATCCAAAGATTTTCTGGTGAGTAAATGCACCAGGTTCTTTCCCCTTTCTATACGGGGATTCCCTTGGTGCAAGAAGTGCACAGCTAAAATATCACAGAGCATCATCTGGAGCATCTTGCTGTGACTCCCACAGCCAGAGCAGTCTCCTTAGGGTGAGCTCCCATCACAGGCTATTGCTGAGATAATTATTATTTGTGACAAAGTGGAAAACTGTACTCTGTCCCTTTGGGGAGGTGGGATAAACTGCAGTGTGGAAAGGAAACACGTGCTGCATGCTTTGTGTCAGTGCAGTGCACACACACTGCCTCCTGTCCTCCCCCATGGCACCAGAGGGGACAAAACCCCAAAGAGTGACTGGGGCAGCTTTTCTGCCACAGGTGACTCCAACCAGGATGTAACAATTGTCACCTCTGCAAATCCCACTTACATGCATTGTGTCAGGAGGTGATTTAAATCCCAGATCCACAGGAAAACCGAGCTGGCCCAGATGGGAATCAACCAGGGGTTTTGTCAGCATGTACCCTCCTGGTTTCATCTGCCCTTCAGCTGTTCAGGTTGCTGTTTGTGCAGTGCCAAGGACAAAGGGACCTGAGACAGGGTGAAGCCACCTTGTGCTCCAGGAGCAGCAGAAATAACACTAAAAACACAAACCATGGTGACACTTAACTTTACTTCTGCAAACACTAGAAACAGCCCTGATGATAGTTCATTTCATCATAAAGCTATTAGATAACACATGCGGGTTTTGGAATTATCTAATTTTGTACATTCCTCATTAAAATTATTTCCTTCCGCATGCTTTTTCTTCCTAAAGAACACAGAGCATGTTTATAACTAAATCTCATTTCATCTGTTTTCCCTGAGAACAAGCAAAACATGATGTTACTCAGCATGCTGTGATGTTTCCCCTCACCAAGCACGCTGGGCGAAGGAGCAGAATGCAGCCACGCACTTGCAGCTATGCATGATGAAGGTCCCCTTCATCCCCAGCGCTGCTCATCTCTCCTCTGCACAAGCACCCCTGCATCTGCACCGCGCAGGCTCAGGCAGGGCTGTGTGTGCACCCACGGAAACACGGACACGTATTGCCTCTTCCAAGAACTGTGTTTCTCAGCTGGTTGTTTTTAAGCACGCACAAAGCCCTCTTTCTTCACAAAAAAGAAAAGGCGTGAGAAAGAAAGAGCATCCAGAGCCAGGGCAGTGGCCTCGCTTCTGTTAACGCTCGATTCCCATCCGGCATTTTTCTGCTGCAGTTCTTGAGGACTCCTGTCATTCTAGATACGGTGAAACTGAGGCACAGAGGTGGGAAAGGATGCAGTAATGGTCACTCAGGTGGGACTGCACTGAGCTCTTCTTTACTCACACAACTACACGCTGGCAAGCCTTCAGCGTAGGTGCGGGTGGCTGTATTAAAGATTTGCCCGTTGTAAACACGTGAGTGTTGTTACAAACTCCCATGAAGGTGGGCCCTGTCACCAGAGGAAGAGTTCCCTTCCTAGGGAAATAACAACAGATCCTCTCAAATTTCTGAATGCAGAAAATACACCCAGGTTGCCCAGAGAAGCTGTGGATGCCCCATCCCTGGAGGGGTTCAAGGCCAGGCTGGATGAGGCTTTGAGCAGCCTGGGCTAGAGGGAGGTGTCCCTGCCCATGGCAGGGGGGTTGGAACTGGATGATCTTTAAGGTCCTTTTCCAACCCAAACCATTCTGTGATTCTATGATTCTATGACTCCTGTAGGGTTTGTTTTTCCTGACCCCCAATAATATATGGCAAACACAGATTCCCCATTAATTTCCCAAAGACCTCTTCCACTGTGAGGGTTCATTGCAGGCTTGTAGTAAATTACTTTTGAAGTTTACAAAACCCAGGAAGAGTTTTATGTATTTGTGAAGGACACATGGCTGCCAGTGAGGAATACATCAGCTCACAGGAGCCCTAATTAGTGCCAACTGTTATTCTGATTGAGCTACCTTGACTCCAAGGGGCATGTTGTCACTGCAGAGTGATGCAGGAGATGACATTGAGGTTTCCACATTGGCACGGATCAGCCCTACATCACCACCCCTGGGACAATGCTGGGCCGTGGGAAGCTGTGGGCATCCAGGACCACATTTTGCACCCCACTGAGCACTCTCGAAGAGCTCCCCAGGTCCTCTGGCCATGCAGGAGGTTCATAGGAAGATATCAAAGAATCAAGACACAAGCAGTGCAGCTTGCATCTTTGCCCTAAAACAGGCTGAAGTGCTGTAAAGCTTTTCCCAGTATCATAGGGAAAGGTAAATAACCAGTCTGTGAAGCACAAATATGCTCAAGAAAGAGCAGGGGGTGGGGAGGGGGTGGGGTGGTGTGGGCAGGCACATGCACAAAGAGGGAGAAAGAAGAGAGGAGCAACACAAACATCACCCTGAAAATTAAAACAATTTTTTTTTTTTTTTTTTTTGGGGGGGAGCGGTCTTGTGCACAGCACGGGAGAGATGCTCCCACTCATCCAAACCTACTCGGCCGTTGGCTGTGACATTTTCCCTGTGACAGAAGGGCAGAGCATCAGCATTTCAGCTTCTGCTCTGCAATGCACGGCTCTCGCTGGGCTCTCTCTTTCTGAAACATATGATGCACTAATGACGCCACCCAGGGATGACAAGCAGCTTAAGAGCTGGCTCTACCCTCTGGACACCTGGCACATTAAACCTTGCAGCAAGCGGCATGTGCTGGCTTGGGAAAAAGCCATTACCACTTTGGACAGCCACGGGGCCCAACTGTTCGTCCAGTGCCTTCACCTCCCCTATTGCTATTAATATCAGAAGGGAAAGGAAAAAAAAATCCAGGAGGAGGAATTGACTTGGCCATTGAAGCATGTTATTAAATTACTGATTCAAACCTCAGATGATGAGCCATGATTGGATAGAGTAAAATAACAGTGAATTAAACCAGGGAAAGCTCAGGCAATGTCTAATCACTATAGAATAATGATACCCGTCCCTAAATCAGCTCAAGCTTTCTTTTCTGAGGATTAAGGATCAAAACCTGTCATAATGTGTAGGAGAAGCCCAACACACAGCACCCAAACTTGGACACCGCCGCTGAGGAGCTGCTGCAGCAGATCAGGGCTGGACCTGCTGGTCCGAGCGCTGCTGGGACAGAGGGACCCAGCCATGTGAGAGTTTGTCTCCAGGGAAGCTCTCCCCGTAGCTCCCAGAGCTGGAAGCGTGTTTCTTCCTCACACATGATAGCTTATGGCATTTCCATTGCCCTTATTTTCACAGCCTGAATTTAGTGCTCAGTTAGGTGGTGGTGCAAAAAGCTTCCAGAAGGGTTCAAAATCTAGATGGGGGTCAAACAGAGCTGTTGGGAAGTCCCTCCTTCGACTCAGAGGAGGGTCACAAACTTAGATTAGCTTAGACATTGACATCTAACGTTCCTCAGTGAGGGCAGCTAAATCCTTTATTATTTGCAAAGGAGACCAACACCTCAACATTGCATCACTTTACCTGCAGAGAGAAGTGGCTCCTGCAGAACTTCAGGGCTGCAGAAAAGACGAGGAGGAAAAGTCACCAGATCCAACCAGGCAGAGAAGGGAGGGGACAGGTGAGGGAGGACAATCCTTACATTGTTGTCTACATGATCTTTAGACACAGGGCCCTGGCACATCTCTGTTCCTCGAGCATACAGCTATCCCTCCTCCTCCTCCTCAGCAAACCTCTGGGATCTGCATTCAGCGTGTTTCTGTAGAGCCACCCAGAGACACCATGCACCAAAGTAATAAAGAAGAAAAGTTGCACATTCGTCACAGGTGGTTTTTGGACTGAGAGTGCAATTGCAAGGAACCCCAGCCTTTCTACTTAGGTCACAGAGAGGATAAAGCTGCCCCATCGGATGCTCAGGTCAGCCACACAGCAAATACTCTTATGTCACCAAAGCCATCCATGCTTTTGTGGCTGTGCACAGAAGTGTCAACAGCTGGTCTCAAACTCTACCCAAGCACAAGAGGAACATGTGCTGCAGTCTCCAACACACAAACTATGAGCTATTAGGAGTCTGAAATAAAATTCTGCCACATACCGTGTAAAAATAAATAAAACAAAGTCCTTTTCTAATTAAATAGATGATGAAAGGGAAAGCTAAGAAGTGGTGCAGCTGGGAACACTTTGAAATAATTAGATCTACCTACTTGGCTCTAAAGTTTTTTTTACTATCAGGAACATCAAGAAAGGTGTCAGCAAGAGACCTTCTCATTTCTTAGGTGAACAGCACTGAAGGTTTAAAATCTATTGAGAGAAGCCTGGGATTCTTTAAATTCACTGAAGCCAAAGTAATTCACCATGAATGCAGACCCTGAAGGTGACCGTGGAGCTTAGAATAAGGATGTCAACACGGTGCTTTCATCGTTTGCTAGCGGAGCTGGTACTGCACATGGAGCTTGGCTTGACCATTTAATTAATAAAGGGACCCACGCAGCTGGAATTAACGTGAACTTTCAAAGCATCAAAAAGTCCAGCAAAGGATCAGACCGATATTTTCATTTATATATATTAGCTTATTCTGGGCCGTTGTTGTGCCCCTCTTTCACATGTTACAGCAGCCTCTTACTCACACACACCCCCTTACATATTTCCTCCACAGTGCTTCTATGTGATGGGGGCTATCACCAATTAACACTGACAATGGGAGCGGGAAGGGAATTTTAGCAAGCACAGCAGGGTTTCTTTTCTCCCCCAAATCTCTGAGGGAAGGGATTATTTCCCCCCTGCCCTCCTCCCTCTAAAAATAGTGAGCTCCATGCCAATGCTTTTCTCTGATCTTTTTTTCTGGTCTTGGTTTTACTCTGTCTCTTTTCCTTTTTTTCTTTCATTTAACACCAAACAATAACAAGGACAATCCTTCAAAAATATTTTCATTGCAGCGTATTGAACAGAACTGGCTTCAACCCTGCCAGGTCAAAACGTTCACTCCACTCCTCAGCACTCGACGGGTTCCTATAAATGAGCCCTTGAGAATCCAGCATTTATTGCTACCTCCAGTCAATGTAAACACTGCCTTCCCTCTTCTTTCTACGCCGAGGGGCGAAGGTTTCAGTTAATATGATCACAAAATAGTATTTGATAGTGCATTGGTCTATTTATAGACCCAACATTTGCCATTTCACTCCTGTAATTGTCAAGCAAGATAGGACTTCTGGTTAAAACGATCTGCAAGCCAGGGGTGATAGGGATTCTGAACTGACGCAGATGGTCTAATCAAACATAAGATCTTGTGCTCAGTGCAGGCATCACTGGATGCCATTTTCTACCTTGTATGTTAATGAGAACAGAACGCAATCATCTAATTGTCTCTTCTAGCCTTGAATCCTACTGATCTTTGGTACCATGAGTTCATCAGCTAACCTGGCTTTCACGGTTAAGCTCTGTAGATAACCATCACTGAACCCACAGCAGATCACTATCCCAGATGCTGAGGAAGCATGCACTTTAATGATCCGTGATTCTTTCAGTCAGGTGGCAAAGCGAGTAGAAATTGCTTCATGTAAGTCCCTTGTTCTAGGGAATGTTACCTCTTTAACATTCATGTCTTCTTTTATTCTCAATTAAACACCCACTGAGGCCTTTGCAAAGATTCCTTATGATGGCCTCGGTGGGTATTTGATAGGACTTCACAGAGCAAGAAACTCCTTCCCAACCAATGCTTTATCAAGCAGCTGCCCTTTGGATGAGAAATAAAGCTGAAACTGTGAGCAATTGTGAGCACAGCAGACCACAGATCTTTTCTCAAGAGCAGGAGACCTATCTCCAGTGTTCTCACCAATTTGCTAGGCCTGAGCTCCTCTTGGCTTTTCAGGTGGAGTTTCATTTCTACTGCTCCAAAGCCACCAGCCAAACCTCTACCTCAAGGACATGCCTCAAGGACGTGCCACACAGGTGCTGCTCTCTGCATGTTCACCAGGTGACAAGAGAACACAGATTTGATTTGGGCCACAAAACGTCAACTTTGATGTATTCTAAAACCAAAAGCTAAAGGGTTCTGGTTTCTTCTGCGGGGCATGAAAGGTGGAAAAAACTATCAGCAAGGCAAATGCAGAAATTATGCAGGGGACAGGGCTAGGAGCTGTGTGAGTCACCTGGAGAGAAGGGATGCGGATGGAGAAGGAAGAAGGGACAGACAACAAGAAGCTTTAGACCATTGCTTTTCATTGGCCTAACTAGCAATAAAAACAAATTGGGCAAGCTCCCAAGAATTGCTGTTGGATAATCAATCACAGAAAACAGAATTAGGCAGAGGCACTAAGCAAGTGGCAGGATGCTAATTCAAGCTACTATTCTAACAGCCCTGGGTGAATAACTCTCAACAAAGTATTTCCTAGCTGAAGTTTATGTACTTCTCTTCTTTCTTAACCTTTCCTTGCCACATGGCCAAATGCAGAATACAGTTATCTTCAAAATTATTAATTACTTGAGATTCTGCACTGGATTAATTCTGTAACATCTCAGCAAAGAGCTTTGTTTAGTCCAGAGCCCCAGACAGCCAGCACAGCCACAGCTGCTGAGGAAGAGGAAAGCATGGGGGGTGGCAGCTATTTCAGGGCAGGGGTCGACCCCCACAAGCACCCCTATTCCCTGCCTTGCCCGGCCGCTGTGGGGCTGGTCCTCCCCTCCTGCAGGGAGGGTCACAGGGTGGCTGGAGAAGGCTGGGAGGTCTGCGAGAAGGGCCATGCAAGCAGAGCAGCTCCGTATCACTATTACTAAATTCCAATATCCAGCTCCTAGAGTGTGTTCATCCCTGCTTCTAACCTATTTGGATAGACCATGGTGGGAACAGTGTGACAGCAGAATTCCTCCTCTGGTCAGTCCCTGCCATGCAGGCAGCTGATACGGGCCAAAAACCCTCTTCTGTAAGGATTTGCCCCAAGTCTCACTTTGTGTGTACTCACTCAGCAGCATCCTGCTCCTGGCAAGCTTCTAGCAGTGCTCCTGGAATAGTACAGCACACAAACGCTGTTGTACTCATACTAATATTTCTTCTCCGCAGTTGGAGAAAGTCTGATCTTAAAATTAGGTTTCTGCTGGGAATAAAAATAGTCACTTTGAATATTCAGTGTTTGTTTATATCTCGGTGCTTCAACTAACATTCCTGCCATTTAATTTGCTTGAAAGACTATTCAGAGGAAACTAGTATGTGGCATGAAGACAGGAAGAGCTACGAAACGCCGAAATCTGAGCACATGTTCAGTGACGTTATCCACATTATTTGCCTGGCTCTACTATTTAAAGATCAAGTCAAAGGGGAAGTTTTGTTTGTAAAAACAAAGACTGGCACATGTATGGACTGCATCTCCTTTCCTCAGAAACTCTGCTCGGATCAGACGGGTTCAGCAATCTGCATAAAAATGAAGAGCAGCAATATTGCACCTGCAATTAAGCAGTTTTAGCCCTGATGTAAACCCAGCCAGCACAATTCCCTGGCTTCAATGGGAGTTGTAGCTGTTTAGTCCAGACTTGTAGATGCTTCTAAGTTTGCTAGCCTGTAAGCGTTATCAACTTTTTTTTCTTTAATAGCTGCTTTTGGAAACATTGACTTGTGTTTGAGTTTCCAGCTTCTGAGATTTTATGCATTCAGCATTTTCAAATATAAGGTCACTGCTATAGTCGGAAGCAGAACAGAGAAAAATCAAGTTTTGACTTAAGACAAACGTAAAAACAAATACTATGAATTTATGCAACACTGTTTGTATATGATACAGAACATTTCCATTAAATTTACTACTCTGAGTGGGATAGGGTGGTTTCTTGTGGATTATTGGCAACATTAAAAGACACGACATTAATATTGCACAACCTTTGTTTGGAGAGAATAAACAAACAGAGCATCCCAGCTTCAGGTACCTGTTATTCCTGATTGGCTTGTTATAAAAATTCTGTTTTAAAACCAAAATAGTCAAATCAAAGTAATTTTGCTGTGAAGAGTGTGTGTGCTAACAGAAAACAGATTCCCTGCATAGTGTGTACATAAATACAAGAGATTTAGCCTAACCTTCTGGTCTCAACTTTTGTATCTACACAGTAGTTGCTCAGAATAGGCACCCTACGGTGAATATTAACTGGAGTGGCTAAGGCAGGCCTGGGGCTGATAATTATAATTTGGTCCCCCGGATGATTGAGAATCCTTACATCGGACTGTGCAGTGCAACTTTAACAGCCCTTCCCCATGCCTAACTAGAAAGTCTCTTTCAAAGGGGCTCCATGAATTGTAGGGTACAGTCAATTAACTTGAATATTAATTATCTATAATGAATGTACCCTTCTTCGGGGCTTGAAAAGAAGCAAATTACTTGGAGAGGGACTAATTAAGATGATGTAATCTTGACCATGAAGAATAATTCCTTCCTAGTGACAGAAATGATCTAATTGAAGTATCTCATTAATTAATGTCTCATGAAATTGACTGATAAAATGCCTCTATGAATGCCTCCTGAACTCGGGGCCAGCAGAGCATTGTAGCACATACATTCCCGCTCCAGACCCTATCACTGACAATATAATTAGGCCTCGGAAGCACGCTGTGCTCAGAAGGATTTATAACTCTGCAGTGTGGATAATCTACAAATGCAAAGTTAAGACAATGCAGCTTGCCACTGCGAGACTTCTGAAGTCAATGAGCGGAACCATAAATCAGGTATAATCCAAGGGATGACAAACGAGTTCCCCCTCCCGCTGGCTTTGTCAGCCTGCACCAAGACCAGTCCCGAAACATGCCGACAACCCTGTACCAGGTGCTGGCAGCTCCAGACGGCTTCTTAGCGGCACCACGTCCCTGTGTTCTCTGTATTAGTTCCCAGCTAAATAAAGTCAGACCAGAGGCATTTTATTTTCCCTTTCCCACTAGATTAGCCCATGCCTATGGATTTTAGCTAATGATGCTATAAGCCCCCTGAGAGTGAGGGGCAGGGGAAAGATGCTTCCCCAGAAGGTCTTGCTGAGAAGATTGCTGTCTGTGATAAAGCTTTATCAAGAAGACTTCAGTGAAGAAGCCAACACTCAGGACCTGGCTCACTGTCCTTTTGGAAATTAAACCTACCCTTGAAGAATAAGATCCCTATTATTCAAGAGTCACAGGAGATCATTGCATGGTTCATCCATGCAAGAAGATTTTCATCACTGGGGTCTCATCATGAAGGAGACATCACACCTGCAAATGGCCATGGCTTTATCGGTGCATCTTGGTGGGATGAAGGACATCCATAACAAAAAAAAAAAATTGTAAAAGCCCAAGAAAAGCAGTCAGTTTTAAAGGAAATGTTCTGCACCTCTCCATTGTGCCTGGACTTTAAATCTCACCTGCCTCTCATTAACTTGTTGTAAATCAGAAATAATAACCAGAGCTCCAGGACAGCTCTTTTGACAACCAGTAAATATGCAAAAAATCCATTTTGATCAGCCTGGAGTTATCTGCAGATTTGGGCCTCTGAGTAAATTGGACACACAGCTTCTGCAGCTGAGGCAGGCACCTCTCATCTTATTTTGTTAGAGTTGTTCTGATTTCGGAAGGTGATCCTGCTTGTAGGACACCCACTTAGAAGGTGGTAGACCCAAACCTACCTCTGCTCCTGTGCGTGTTTGATTGCATAAAGTGGAACAGAACCAAGGAGAAATACCAAGTACACCTCACCCAAGAATAGCTTCTTAGTGGCTAACGCCTTCTCCTGGGAAGTGCTGGAGTGGATACAGGTTCTCTCAGTCTGAAACAACAGTTGAATTTGGGTCTCCAACATCCTCTGCACGTGTTCCGAAATAACCTCTGCTTAGGAAAGTTGCTGGTCTTCCAGGTTGAAAGGAATGTTTTAATTCATATAAAATGGCATTTGGGGTTATTTGTTTTAGCCAGAAAACCTGAAGGAAAACATAATTTGGTTTAATCCTAATGGTATATGTTTTATTTTGATTGCCAAAATGAAAAAGTGATGCAGCCTTTGAAAGCTCTGGTAATAGCATTTTTCTAATTTTATCTGCTCTGCACTTCTTAAGAGTGTTGAGCAAGGACCTCTGAAACTGAGAGAGGTTCCTAGGTTCCAGTGGAATATGATAAGCAGTAATAAATGGTCTGCAGATGGTATAAAGGGAAATTTGAATCTCAGAACTAACAATGATCAATTTACTACAAGCCTGCGGGAGCTAAAAATCATATAAGGAAACCGCAGAAACACAGCAGCCAGGCAAGCAAACAAGATGAAACTAGGCCAGTCCAAGGATGCAATATTGTTATTTGTTTATGTCTTTTCTGTTAAAGTGAATTAAATGTCCACTGCTGATAAAAGATTCATCTACCAGTGCCGGAGCTCCTGAGTATCTCTTACTATTCCAGCACTAATTACATTTCATAATGCTACAAAATATAACATAACTAACATTTATTGGTCAATGAAATGTTGCTGTAAGTTAGTAATTACAGATATATGTAGAAAATAACAAGTGGACCATCAGCCTGGATGCAGGATGGGAGATTAAATGCTTCTGCTCTTACTGAGTGTTGCTGAGAGGCTCAATTTAAGACCAGAGGTGATACTGCCCCAGGAAAGCTTGCAGGGATAGAGGAGAAAGGAAACATGACTTTGGGGAGTTATGCAGCTGAGAATTATTTACTGCACTCGTCTGGATTATGCCCAGTGCTCTGAGACTGCGGATCCTTCTCTGCCTCTGAAAGAGCTCAAATGGAGGTCCTGGGACTTCTTCCTCCAGCTGCTTCCACCCAAGTAGAAACTCCACAACCCCAATGACAGGGGATTTCCCATTTAGCTGTGAGCACATAACCCCAAACTCTTTGCAGTGCACTCAGATCTATACTACGTACGGCACAAACATCTCTCCCCTGCATTCCCAGTGCATCCCTGCCACCTCTGCTGGTTCTGTGGGGATGGATGGCCTCCTGTCTCAGGGCAGGTTGGGAGTGGGAGGGGGCCTGACCAAAGCAGAGCTGCCATTCCTCCTGTGAACATAAAGCAAGCGTTAGACCTGCTGTAAATTTTGCCATGGGCCACATCAGCTTTCAGCAGTCCCCTCTACAAACAGAAACCAGGAGGTCACCTCCTCTCTAGAGTTTCACCAGGACATGGATAAATCTGCTTCTCAAACCTCATTTGGGAAAAAGCCCATCAGTCAGTGGCTGATTATTGCTGTTACTTTTCCTTACCCAGATGAATTGGGAAAATCCTGGTTAAACTGAAAGGGAAGCAGAGGGAGGAATCAGCTTCCTTCTAAGGCTTTTTGTCACTTGGCTGCCAGGTCACATCTTCACTCCTGTTGATTCTCATGTAGCCGGTAACCAGATACTGGGTTTTTTCACCCGACAGTGCTTAGAGCTTTATCTGAGCTGGACTGCTCGGGTACAGATTCTCCCTTTAAGGCTCTTACTTCCTTATGTAATGAGATTAAAGCAGACTTAAAAGAGCAGTAAGGAGATGAGGAAGGTCAAAAATGCCATTAACTATAAATAAATGCTGTGTCACTGAAGGCACAGCATCATCATGGTTTGGGCAAACCTTCACCTGGCCAAAGGGGTAGTGCTGAGCCAGCTGTCACCCCTTGCCAACATGTTACCATGGGTGAGAGGGGAGATGAGAGAAGAGGCAGCGATCTAAAGGGTATTGATAGTGTAGGATGGTCTTCTGCTCCAGCAACTTTCTGCAAGTAGAGAGAGACAGGATCTCTGAGTAGCAGGCCAGGCTTAATTATCATCATGACCTCTACGGTCTTTAAGGTTTTGAATAAAGTAGATGCACATCCTAGCCAGCTACTCTCGCTAGAGTACTAACAAATCCCAGCAAAATGCAACCTGGATAGTCTGTGCCAGGAGACCACAAACTGATGCAAAGCACTATGACAGTGCAGCCCCAAAATTCATGGACATTTTGAGGCTTAAAAGATCACACCCATCACACCAACTCAGGACAATACAAAGAAAATTAGATTTTAAAATGTTTAGGGAACAGTTCTAAAGAATTACAAGGAACAACCCTATTTTTCACCAATTTTGTCCACTGTTAGAATAGTAGATTATTCAAAGCTACCTCTAAAATTGTAGCAATGATGTTGAAGGGGACACAAAGTGGGATCTGCCTTAAAAAGGTGAACCACTGCACAGTTATGATTTGACTTGTCCATATGCCTATAAGAAGACGTATTGGGTATATCTACATCACCCTGCCTGAGGCTGGACCCAGGCTTGCTCTACAACGTGCCTTGTTGGACACCCTCTCTATAGGACAACATGCAAGTCTCCACTTTGTATGCATGTCTCCCTGGTCAACAGGGTGGGTAGGATGCTCCAGACTCAAGACAAAATCAAAACCACGTGTAAGCGCTCTGAGGTGTAAGTCCTGACAACTGTGGAGCCATGCAATTATGGCTGTAGGAGTAACATAACAGCAGATCTACCAATTCTGCCTCTTACACTGTCTTTCAAGGCTTGAAAAGAGCAGTCATCGCCCCAGTTACACCCTGTGTTTTCACATCTGTGCTCATGAGGATCATTCTGTTTCCAACCCACTGCCCTTCCAGAGTCAATGAAGCTACAAGACCTCAGCATTCCTAAGGAAACAAAGATGTCGGTCACTGGTTTGTATTTCTCTTGTTTATATCACAGATATATTCATATCTGCTCTGTGGGGCAGCTCTGCTATCCACAGCCCATGTCACCTTTCCCAGGGAGGAGGGGACACAGGGATGCCAGGGCTCACCCTGCTGCACCATGAGGAGGGTCCCACCCTTTTCATATCTTACCCCACTACTGCTGAGCCAGGTAAAGTCCCTTCAGAGCCTTCCAGCTCTGTACAAATTTGAGTTCCCAAAGTAACAAATTTTCCCCTCTTAGAGACTGTTCCACAGGCTGAGAAATGCAACAGCATAATGTGTGAGCTAATATTCAAACCAAACTCCCCCACCCACACAATTTTATCCCATTACTCCTAATTAATCCCCTTTGCAGGAACTGCTCTTCTTCCCTGGAATTCATAATTGCTGATTGTTGCCATAGGGCTAATTCCTTTTCACGTAGGGTTGACATAAATCTATTCTAGAGGGGTGTCAAAGCATTTGGGAGGTTAAGTTTTGTCTTATTTCAATTCCACAGGGAAAACATTGTAAAACTATCTAGAAGTTGTTCCTACTAGCAGTGAGAGAACAAAGATGCCCCGGGCCAGGCACTGTCGTGGTGTGAGAGAGGTGATCTCCAGTCTATGTGTAACCACGACACGACTCCGGTGTATCGGCATTCACTGCTGACCCCTACAATTTTCAGGTCATTTCAGTACCATAAATGATGAAACAAGACACCAGGCATTGCGGAACAGCCTCCTGAGGATGTAAGCACATAACTCATAATGCACGTGCATCAAGCTGAGGATGTGCTCTCCAGTCTGCAGAGAACACTCGGCAAGTCTGAGTAACCTGTGGTTGATTTTCGTTTTCTCCCTAGAGTTCTCGATGAAGGGAGATGCATGAGAAAGCTGGTGTACAAGGCATTAGCATCAAGGCTCAAGTGAAAGAGCGCTCACTGGGATTATTAGAATTTACGCAGCACAAGTAATGGATGGTGTCCTATAGGTATACTTGACATCCAGGAGTCGTGAGCCCAGCACTTCTTTTCAGTGTAAATCAGAAGTGGTGATTAAAGCAAAGGGGAACAAAGCTAGAAGCAGAGAAAGAGCTTTCTTCCTTTCCTTTTTTATGGTCAGGGGAGGCGGTTTCTCATTCCCTTCTTAATTTAATAGTTGGTTGAGAGCTGCTGGTGTTGCCTGTACACTCTGCACACTCACATTTGCAAACCCCCCACCCCAGCCCTGCTGCCAATCCAGCTCACCACCAGTGCTCCAGCAGGACATGGGCATCACCCACATGGAGAAATGAGAAGCCCATGTAGCAAAGATGGAGAGAACTGCTGGAGAGGAATCCTCGCCTACACGGGATGAGAAGTCGCAGCAGAGAATAATTGATGTATTGAGCCTACGCTGGGACACTCAGGAAAATGAATTCATTTTCTGTTCATACTTTAAATTAATTTGGATTATTTAATCCACATTAGGCTCCTTTATGCACACTCTCATTCAGAAATAAAGTGTCGCTAATTCAGTTTACAAAGTAAATTAAGCTCAGCCAAATTAATGCTATGTTAAACTTGAATGAGGGTCTATGAAGAGTTGTAATGTGGTTTAATTATCCACTTTATGTATCAAAAATGCATAGAAATATCACATTAAATGACAAAAACAGTCCCTGGAGCCGGAGGGACTGGAATTCAAAGCTCGTCCTCCCAGAACAGAGCACTGGATGACAGTCAAACACCTTCTGCTTGACTTGGGGGGTCTCCAAATTAAACAGGAAGAGTGGAAACCTTTCAGCAACTGGAATAGAATAGGTTGACTTCTCTTCCCTGACCCTCATCATAGCTGCAAGATAACTCTCCAGAGACACGAGGGATCAAAGTCTCCTGGCTGCTGAGAAGTGCTCCAGCCAGTAGATGAGACCCCTCACTTCTCTGTTTAGGATACAGACTCTGGATGTCTGCTCTATGCATCTCCCGAGGATTTGCACAGCAGAAGAGCATCCAGCAGCTCAGCACTGGAGGACCAAAAAGAGACAAAATATCTAAGAAACCACAGCATCTCAGAAGTGGGCCAAAAAATCTCAGAGCTTTTGGCAGGGCTCATCTGGGTCTCCTGAAGGATGGTGGTGATTACAGGGAACTGGAAAACAGCCAATGTAGAAAGAAGGGAGATAAAAGAGTGGAAAAGCAATTTAACTTCAATTTCTGTAAAAAAACGAGCACGAAAATGAAGCTGTTTGTAAATATCTAAGAGATACCCAGGAACACTGAGCAACATTCAAGTTTGGATTTTTTTTTTTTAGGTCAAATAATTTCTAAACCAATCTGATGCACTTTGGCAGGGTGAGTGGAAGAAGAGCAGTAGAGATCATTCCTCAACTTCAGCAGCTTATATCTTTTCATAAAAAGGTACAGAAATACAGTCTAGGTGAAACTGCTATTGGAGTATGCAAAACTATCTGGGGGAAAAAATATGTATTAGTATAGTAGTAATCAGCAGCTCACATGCAAGAAGGAGGTATATATCAAGAAAAACTCTTCAAGGTTCTGACTGGGATGCCACACTATGCAATATTTTCCTTGACAATTTGGATGACAGCATAACCTTTATGTTTACATATTCACACACACCACCATAGAGGGAGGGGCTACCAGCATGCCAGAAAACATAGGGCTAGAGTTCAAAATCATCCTGGCAAACGACAGAAGTGGTCTGAAAAAACAGGATGCAAATGAGCTTTTGTCCTTAACAAACATCAAGATCAGAGAGGAACAACAACTGCATGACTATGAGCTAGGAACAACAGACTAGGTGGCAGCTCTGCGGAGAAGGACTTTGAGGGTTAGAGTGGATTGGCAGAGAGATGTGAATCAACAGGGTTATGCTGAAAACAGCAAACACCATGCTGAGGCATGCAAAGAGCACCATCATATCTGAGATGTGTGAAGAAAGCCTTCTGCTCTCTTTGCTGCTGGTAAAGGCTTTACTGGAGAACTTTTTCATGTTTTGGCCACTGTATGCTGGAAGTTAGATTAATGAGAAAGAGAGAAGAGAAGATTTAAATTTTTAAAAATTAAAAAAAAGAAAGATAAAAGAAAAAAAAAAACAGAGCTTTACCAGAAAGCTAGAAAACATGATTTGTGCAGAACAAGAACAGGGAAGACCAGGGAAGAGAATACGGGAAAGTGACCTCCACGGTAGTTTCAAACATACAAAGCAGCTGCAAAGACAAAGGGGATAAACTTTTTCCCATGACCACAGTGGGTAGGAGAAAGAATCATAGGCCAGATTGGATTAAGGGGGTATTAGCTTGGGCAACAGGGTAACATCCTTATTTAGCAAGTGCAGGGGTAATCTCTGAAATTACCATCACTGGAGGATTTTAAAAACAAGATAGAAAAGATTTTGTTTGAATTGAAGGGACATAGTGGTTAAGAAACAGACTAGATCATTGATCAGGGTCCCCCACAGTCTTTTTACAACAGAGAGTTTTCAGGTTTGCTCCCATCTTTGGTGGAACAACGTGATTTTGGCCAGATCACTACATTCCTCTACTTATCAGTGTTCCCGCATGTAAATATACAGAAACAAATATCTCATTCCTTTCCAGGAAAAAAACAATAATGCACCTATAAAATCTGTCTGATTACGAATCTTCAGGGAAGGTGCTGATCTCTGAAAACAGGAGCTGATCCACCCTACTATAAATGGAGATAACATAGATCAGGGACCTCCACCTCATCTTGCATATCTGCAGTAACCATGAAAGAAAGTCTTTGCAGCCTAAACAATCGCCTGTTTTCAGCCTTAAAGCCTTATTTCCTGGGAGAAAATGATTGAACAAACATAGTTCCTATAAAAATTCCAGCCATTTGCAGCAAAGCAAGAACCATTTCAAGACCACAGGAGTGTATAGAAGCAACCAAGTGCAGGCGTCACTTTAACATTGAACCTGCACCCAATTGCTTCTTGCTCAAAGGACAGGAAAAATGATGTGTGTAAACACAATGAAAGGAGGATTGTTTCTTTGTCACCCCCATAGTAGCAACCATGAACTCTGGCTGATTTTGCTTATCATCCATTAAGGGAAACAGCTATAGGTCATCTCTGAGATTACCTAACACTCAGGAGAAGCAATAAAGCTCAGCTGGAGGTGTCACATTGCAGCAAAAAGTAAAGCAAGCCCAAGTCTCGTTTTTGTTTTTCACTACATTACTTCAGTTAACATAGTGCACTGTTAACATTAACTCCTGGCCATATATTGCTTTATAGATAGACAATCAATACTGCAACTGAAATATGATTTTGTTAAAACGTCTAGGGGGCTGTATGCATTTAGCTTTCACACTATTTTCAGAAAATGAACATCAATATAAAAATAATGAGCCCCATAAAATAAAGCCTAGTTCATGTGGCTGAGCTGGCTTTTAAGAAAGGGGGCAGAGATTTATACCAAAGGCATCACAAAGGAAACAGCTTAGAACAACATTCGGCATCTCTTTCAACCTCAACCGAAGGACATTCAAGGCCAGAACTGAAACACAGTTTGCCTTTGCTCACGAGGGCATCCGCTGGGATGGCAACACTTGCCAGGAGCACTTGGAAACACCAGCAAGAGGAAACTGCAGCAGAGCCTTTGGCAGGAATACAAAATCACCTCTTGTTCGTAGATCATCATAAGTCACATGCCTCATTTTTGTAGTTGAGCTCCTTCTGCTCACAAAAGAAGAACTCAAGAAGTTCAGCAGAGTCCAGTCTGGTTACTGCAGGGCCAGCAAAGAGGACAGGAAGGTCTGTGGGACTGTAAGGGTGCTGGTACTAGTGGTGGTAATAGAGGGAAAGTCCTTCTTCCCCTAAGGAAACCAGAGTCTTGGACACCACTAAGCACTGTTGTCTTACCATCTGCTATTTTAAGCTGAAAGAGGGCAGATTTACATTAGATATTGGGAAGAATTTTTTTACTGTGAGGGTGGTGAGATCCTGGCACAGGGTGCCCAGAGAAGCTGTGGATGCCCCATCCCTGGAGGGGTTCGAGGCCAGGCTGGATGAGGCTTTGAGCAACCTGGGCTAGTGGGAGGTGTCCCTGCCCATGGCAGGGGGTTGGGACTCGATGATCTTTAAGATCCCTTCCAACCCAAACCATTCTGTGATTCTGTGATTTTATGATTCTGTTTTGTTTGGTTTTCCTTGGACAAAAATACTAGGGGTAGCTCTGGGGTTGAAACACGATAAAAAGGAGAATTTAATCTCTTTGACAGCCAAGTGATAGAACATGAAACTTCACATGCTGCACCTCGAGAAATGAGGAGTGTGGTCATGAAATTGTGAGTGCCACGTACACGAGACAGTCTATGCTAAACTGCTTAAGACAGGAGCTATACATCAAGGCCAAGAGGAATTAAGACATCTACATTGAAAATGACATCCTCTCCTTCCCATCCCTATATTTTGTCAGGATTTCCTCCTACTACTTGTTTTAAACCTTTCTGAAACATTTGTAGTGAACGAGGAGGTGACAGCGTTCCAGAGAGTAACATTGAAAGGGAAGCCTGTAAAACGGGTGAATGACAGTAACCTGAATCAAAGCAGACAGAGGACAGGTCCCTTTAGGATCAGATCCCTTTTAATTCACCTAAAGCAAGTATTCCTCCAACCCCTCTGGCACTTTTCACAACATGTCTTCATTCAGAAATGAAGGCACCAAAGCACTTTCCTAAGCTGTTAACAATCTTCTGTTCGTGGCCTTCCCTTTCCACTCAAGGGACATTGCAGTCTGGGATGTCCCCAAGGAAAAGATGATGAAATATGGAGTTCAGCTGTGACATTTCCAAGTTAGACCTCTGATACAGCTAACTCTGACCGTGTAGAGGTCGTGGGTGTTGGCAGAAGAGCAGGAAGCACCACAAGAAACTCAGCTCAGGGTCAGATCTAAATGGGTATCAGCCCATCAGTGTTCCTCTGAGCAGCAAAACTGAGGTTAAATACATGCACATATCAAGAATGAACAGGAGGTACTTTAGATCAGAAGACCTTGAAGCAAACTAATCATATTTCATATACTGTAGAAGTTCACCTGAGCTTGGCTTTTCTTTTTTTCTTTTTCGTGTGGGTGGCTGATAGGAATTTACAGAAACTTTCATTTCTTTCAAACCCAATAAAAAGTGCTGTGGTATTTAAAAAAAACCAATTAATCATTGTGAGTTTTCAATTAGGGATGTGCATAAACTGAACAACTTGCCACCCCAGCCAGGCAGGAGGAGATGATTAAAAACCTTCCTTTTGTGCAGGTGTTGTACGGTACCAGCTGGTTTCTGCTTGCCTGAGGGAAAGCCCTTTCATCTATCACATGTTGTGTTACGAGTGGATTATGTCATATCAAATCCAATTACCTCATGTCATGTCAGCTCCTGACATAATGCAACAGAACACACTTGCGAGGTGCAGCTCCATGTATCAGGATGCGACTGATCCTTCGCAGGAGCAAACTCTGAGCTCACTACTCAACTCTTGGTCACCTCTGAATGGACTCAAAAGCTGTCCTGAATAATCAAACATCACCTCCAAATCCACTTGGAGAAGAACTCTTAATGGCAAAAGTCCTACTCATGCTTCCAAATTTTCAGTCCAGCTCAGGCACAAGGAGAAACAGCGATGGGTGCAGAGATAAAGATGGAGGAAGGCTGCAGAGAGGCAAACACAAACAGAACCAAGCACAGAAACCCAGGCACGCACATCTCCTTCAAAAGGCGAGCCAAGCAGCAGCCCAGAGCCTGATTAAATCTGGGAGGCTGGTCTGTCTGTTTAATAATTGTTTACATGTTTCCTTTCCTTTTTTCATTTGTCCCAGAAAGGCAAGCTCCCAGGGAAGGAATTTAATCACTATCCTCTCTTATTTAAGAGTGTGTCTGAAAGAAACTCCTGAGAGGATGACAAGGCTGCTATATTTTCCTGCTGTGAGCGCGGGGACTGGATTCCCTTTAATCCTCAATCCTGCTACTCCTCAGCATGTTCTCCACCGGCTGCTTGGGCGACTGTGAACATGAAGCTCTGCCTCTTTCTCCTTGCAAATATTTGCCAGCTCAGAACTCACCCTTTTTCCAGATCTGAAACCAGACACTCTGCATGTCCTTCCCCCCCCCCCCAAAAAAAAAAGGTGTTAAATAAGCAGGACTGTACAAAACAGCCTGATTCCAGTAAGATCTGACTCAACGCACATCCTCCACTTTTCCCCTTCACCTCCCAGAGCTGGGTCCAGGGTGCAAGTTGCTGGCTGCTTCCTCTCTAGGAGGAGTCACTAGCCCCTGGCTAGTCCAGCTGCGTGTAAATTTGGGCACCACTAGAGTTTGTGGGACATTGGTGATCTTCATGCAAAGACCTAAGGGATCAGCTCCTGGCTCAGGAGAGGTAGCAACAGTAGGAGAGTAATACTCAAGGCAGGAGTAGGCTAGAAAGAGGCATGTACCATTTTGGAGTAATCACAGGACACTTTATCCCTCATGGTATTTTCTTTCAGTGTTCTTGAATATATGATATCCGCTAGGATCCTTGTGTTCTGGTCCAGAACCAGAGCTGACATACTGGCTCCTACCCATTGCCTACACTAATTCCCATAAAGTAACTTTTATTCCCATAAAAGTCACTCTGAAATTTCTGAATGTTGTTCTGCTGCTGTAGGGAGCTGAGGAGAGAGCCCAGAGGTGGGAAAATGTCATCGTTTGCCTTGGAGGTTCTCCCTTTCAAGCCAGCAACCTTTGCCATGCCTTACATACCTTGCACGTCTTACAAATTCCCTGGGGCAGGAAATGCAACTTCACTTATTCATGCAGTATGTAACACAACATGGCCCAATTGTTCCTGATTTATTCTGCAGTATAAATACTGAGTGGTAGTGTTATGACCTTCTGTTGATAACACCACCAGGGTGATGAGGATCTTGGCACAAGATGAGCAATGTGTCCTGGGAGATTTTCATTATACCCCTGATATTTTAATCACTCTACAAATGGCCAACTGAAGAAATACGATCATATTGAAGATCTGGACCCTTACCAAAGGGATTGAGTCTCTTTCCTATATCACACACACCTTATATGCTTGCATCCCATTCTGGCTGATTTACAGACACCACTAGCACAGCTCCAGAGAGGGAACTTAAGGCTTCCAGCAAGGACTCAACTGTGCTGTCAAAGCCATCCTCTAAGTCAATGCTGCTGGGTAAAAACTGACGAGGCAGAAGCTGAGATGTGCTGAGAACAGTAGAGACAGGAGAATGATAGTCCAGCCTGGTTAGTAAGTGATGCTCCTGTGCTAATGTCAATAACAAAGCTTCTCCTCACAAGCAGAACAAAGACACCCAAAGTTTCTGACACCTGTAAGTGCCTTGAGGTGCATGTCAGGTCCTGTACACCATGTAAGACAGTTTTATGCAGATGTTCGAGAAAGAGCTCCTAAAGAGGAACAGTGTAGTCAGATTAGCATGAGACTACACCTGAATTCATGAGTTAAGACACTTTGTGCAGGTAATGACCTTCTCAATCATTCTTCAGGTTACCTGTCTCCCACCATTGTCTGCACAGGGACATGAGGAAATAGTCTGAGTGCAAAGGTTCACAAGATTTACCATCCCATAAATCACATCCTCTACAGCATACATTGGATTATTGTGGTTTTGGTAGCTTTGGCCAGCGGCTCCAAAAACAAGAGACTTTATGGGAGAAGATGAACTGGGGGTGGAGGACACGAGAGGTGGATATACGTTGCAGCAGGTCTAGGGATAATGGTGAGAATACAGTAATCTCAGAAGATTTACAGATTTGGCCTGATATCTCAAACTCATCTGACCTTGCTAATCTTCTGCATTTCCACTATCACTTATGATAAAGGGGACCATGAATTAGATGGAATAGTTTTACACACCTTTCAGTAGCAAAAGGTACTGTAATTTACGGAGTCTTTTCTTTCTAGTGGAACGGTGAGCAGCAATACTACGGGGCTTTGACAGGTTCCATATAACATTAAAGCAAACAGTGAGATAATAGAAATCACATTTAACTGCCAATGAAGAAGAGAAAAGCCCAGCAGTTCTTATCTCAGCTTTATTGGTCCCCGCACAATGCTGTTAGCTTTTACTGTTGTTGATGCACCCAACGTCCGTTCCCATAATTTGTGCTCTATTACTTATCACCCGAATGAGAACGCGAAAGGAATCTAGGTGCATCTGAGGCACAGAAATTAAACCAACTGTGGACAGAGAAAGCATCGCCACATACAAGCTCTCACTGTGTATTAGAGCTGGAGAAAAATCTAGTGATATGCTTACATGGAAGGCAGGGTCCCTTGCACTTGAGTTTGGGTATAAATCTAATCTGTACATGTACTCTCCTTTCAGCTGAACAAAAAACTTTATTATAATTTTCAAAAAGAGCCTCCAAAGACTCACATATACTCCAAATTCCTGCTAAAACACTGAACTAATAAACCTTTAATTTAATGCGTACAGGACGTGGAAGAAAAAACAAAGACTGTAATGGGGTGCACTTGACAGCCCTGATAATCCCAAGAAGCTCCAATAACCTCCCATGCTACTAGAAGCTCAATTAACTCTATACTTGGGATCCAGAGGCTTTTGACTTATTAGGGACTCTTCCACCCGAGCTAAACACTAATATCTCTCTTTCACAGACAAGTGAGAACTCGAGCAGCTATATGGCGAGCTCCGAAAGTGCGGGCTGGGGCCAGGATTTGAACCCCAGTCATGCTCCTTCTTCATGGAATCCTCCTGTCTGCCTGGCGCTCCCTTACTCACAGGTGTTACAACCCAACTTGTTCTGCTGGATTCTGAGACTCGATGCCCCACAACAGCATTTGGCTCAAGGATTCTGTTTTCTGGATTAGCAAAGAGCCCACTGTGATCCACCAGACAGTACAGACCTGGAGTGTCACAGTGGGGCATTTTTCCAGACACAGTTGTCACACAAACTCTCAGAAACCTAAAGAGTCAAGCTGTACAGCACCTACATACATATTTTTGGTAGCTAATAAAAGGTCTGACTTGGAAAGGGGCTGAGCTGTCTCAGCTCCCATTAGTGCTCAAGGCTTTGAAAAATCAAGTTAAATTTGCAGGGGTGCTCGAATGGCTGATTTCTGTCTCCAGGTTTGCACTCTTGGGTGCTTAGTTTTAGAAGTAGAGTTGGATGCATCAACATCAGATAGCTTCGCAATGTCTCGGCATCTCTTTATTTTACCCCTACAGCTGGGCCACCGTACAACTTGTCATTTAACGCTGTGCCTAGGCATCTTGAACAGTTACCTCCAGGTTAGCAGGAGCGTACCAGCTCCGTATCGATCATTTGTCAAATATCATGCACATGGATCTGCAGCTGGTTAAGAAGCATTTCCTCTAAAAGTCAATATTTATTCATTAACAACCTTTTAGCTGGTTAATTGAAAGTGACAGGATGCATTTTGCCTAACAGATTGCATTTTACTGAGTAATTTCTAATTTACAGTAAATATGACTGAAAATAAAAGTTCACTTGTGCTACCAGTTTAAAAATGGTTTGTTTGCTTCCAACAATTGTACCGTAGGGAACTGCTGGGCACCAATTTATTCGTGTGCGTGTGCATGTTTCCTGAATTGTAGCAACTTAGCCGAGTTTGTCTCTTATTTCTGGGTATCAGAGCAAAGGGACCTTGCGGTGAAGGTGACAGCAAATTGTGTTAAAGAGTGATTATTCTGCTATTTCACCTTCTGGCTCTTTTCTAAGCAGGCTTAGGTATTTTTTTTCTCCCTCTCCCTCTCTCTGGCATCTCTTATACATTTAAAAACCTAAGCACCTAGGGGTTAATATGCTCCAGATAATAGTATAACAGAGATTTTAAAAACAAGTCAGACACAGAGAACTCTGAACAACACTACTTGCATTGTGGAAACACTTATAAATGGGCACAGAAAGGAATAATAGGTGCAAAGAGATTTTATTCCCCCAGTAACAAAGGCACGCGGCTTGTTAGCATGCTGAACTCCTGCCTTCCCCTCGGCTCCTCTCCCTCTTGCAGGTGAAGAGCATGATCCCATTTGCCTGAAGTGTGTATTACAGAGCAGAAGAGAGGCTGAAGCCTCCCAGACTGTCTTCCCAGCTCAGCCTGACTCTCGTGGGGTGTGGGAGCTGCTCTGAAGGCTGACTCTGTAAAGGTATCCCCACAAACTCCATTTTTTGTTGTCCAGCAAGGTTATACCCAACGTGCTCCATCTCCAAATAAATCAATAAGGGAGGGTCTCCCCTCCACCTGCCACCCACCTTGGAAACTCATCCTCAGTTTTGGATGTCCAGTGGCTCGTGTACTGAGGAACAGGAGAGTGCCCAGAGCTTGAGCTCACTCACACGGAGGGGCACGGCAGGGTGCAGCTCATCTACCCTCATTTAAGTATCCAAAAGTCTAACTGAGACATATTCACCCTCAGCCTCATTTACAGCCAGCAGCAAGATGGGAAGTGATCTCATCCTAAAATAAGCATCTAACAGAGGTCAAAAGAACTGCCCTCCAGAAAGGGATGTTTTTCTCCACCGAGAAAATGTAAAAGGATCCTGGCGTGATTGTTCCAGTGAACATAAAAGAAACATGCAATCGCCAACTTTAAACTTAAGCACCTCTAAACTTTGCTATCGAAAGCGTATCTAAAGCAGATTAAATGACTCCTGCTTTTAATTGATCAGTTATCCCACTGCAGTCCTGTGAACCTGGGCATTAATCCATCAGGCAGCTCCCTTAGGAAGCTGAGCTGCAGAGGCAGAAGCTGCCCCCAGCTGATGGAGTGGGCAGATGTCCCTCCGATTACAGGTAGTTAGCAGATCAGCACAACAAGAAGATTATATTTTTTAACTGAGATATTTCTCAGAGTCAGAGACATGTTCTTTGATCTCTGTAGGAATGGATAATGAACTACGAAGATAATCCATGCACAACATTTAAATACCAAGCAGAATTGTTATGCAATTTAATTAATAACCACTTTGTGGGGTTGGAGGAAAGGCAGAACATAATTGCAAGAGCCTTACATTTCAGCATAGATTGCTTAGGAATCACTTTTTGACAATCTCACTCATGCTAAGACAGCAAGCATGAATGTACCAGGGAACCCAAGGGGGTTAGTCCTTTACAGGACACCTTGACCCATTTTCTGGCCAAATTTCTAAGAGTTCCTTTTCTTCTGAGGGAGAGAACCAGAGAGTGAAGGCTGTGCTACACAAATCCTAGGAGAATTTTGTCCATCCATATCTACTCCCATATCCCCATCACATGACCACTAATATCAGGAATGTACGGTAATGAGTACTTTGCATGTATCAGTCCTAAAACAGAGTCACACTTATCAAAGTTTCTTCTTTCTTTTTTCCAGGTCCTATTAGGCTTCACCATAAATCTCTGTGATTTGATGGTGGATTTGTCAATAAGTGAAATATAAAAACCAATATACTTTTTTTTTCTTCTATTTTGGACCATTTTTTAATTTGCTCAACATTTTGAGGTTTGTTTGGTTTTTTTAAGACAATTGTAGAGTAGCTTGTACTGGAAAGGATCCATAAGGATCAAGTCCCACTCCTCGCTCCTTGCAGAACTACCTAAAACTAAACCATATGACTGAGCGTATCATCCAGATGCTCCTTGAACTCTGGCAGGCAATGCTTTCATTAGCTGTGATCTCAAAAGAAAAAAAATCTTATTCTCATCCAGTCCAAGGTTTCTCTTTTTGTTCTACTCCAGTCATCCACTTACACCCGCAGAAAAGAAAAATCAACTCTTCATCTGGCTGCAACCCACACACAGCCACAGTTCATGTTTCCTACAGCAGAGCTGATGTGTTCACCCTTCACCTAAGAGACAGGCATCCACCAAGGTGCTGTTATAAATGGAGGGAGTAAAGAGCTAGATGCTCCTCCCTTGGCATTTTGGGGACAGAGGAAATCTTCTTCTTCTTCCTTACAGAGGAAGAAGAAGATGAAGTACCAGCACTTCAAACCTTCAGCACAACTCTCTCCAGACCTTTAACAATGGGTAGGAACTTAACAGTGTGGTTTATCCAAAATTTTTTTGAACATTACTAGGACTGACTATCCACTTACCTGCTCTTCCACAGACATCCAGAACATGCCTTCTGCCCTTTCACCAGCTCTACCCATCACAGAGCCCATACCCAGAGGTGTCCCCTCCAGCTAGTGAGGGACATACATCAGCTTTTGGGGATGAAAATGTGTGCCTAAGGATTGCTTCCACTGTGTGAATCCTGGAGGTGGGTAAAGAAATCCTTCCTCCTCCTGGGCATTCAACCCTCTCAATTCACCTCTTAACTTATGACCCTAGCTAATATAATACTGGGACAGCAACAGGGATAAATATGTCAGATAAATATATCAGTAGTTTTCAATGGGTTTCCTTCAATAATGAGAGGTGGTATTTCAACATTTTGCTTCCTGAACAATCCCCCTGAAATCCTGGTGGCACTCACAGTACAAGGTCCCACGTGGACTAATAGCCTCATCCAAGGACACCGGTAGCTTGAACAGCTCATCCCGTATCTTTTACAGATGGGGAGCCAAGAAATGCCATCCTTCCAGCGTGACATTACAGGGAGGGGAGCAGTGTGTTAAAACAGCACGTTGGGCTCAGGGGAGGGTAGTATCACTGCCAAATATCACAGCTCAGCCTGGAGACAGACTACTTTTGTCTTAAATCTCTCTGTCTTCACTTCCTTCGGGATGATGCAATCCTCAAAGCAAATTGGCGTACACAGGAATCTCCACTGCATTGGAATATGTCATTAGAACAACGTTTTACCAGGGCTATGACAGAGTCAGCGAATCATTTGAATACAGAGATGTTGTTCCTCTGCAGTAACTCAAGCAGTGCTAGAAATCCAGACCCTGTGAATAGTCTTTGAGTCTTTGTTGTTCTTTAAATGCCTTCAGGATGGAAGTGGAAAAAGAAAGAGGGGAAAAAAAAAAAAAAGGTTGTTCTGATTGCAGGCCAGTCTGAGTTGAAGGTTACTGTTATTTTTGCTCTGCTTATATTGGTCCCATTGCACAAGAAAGATTTAGCTCCATGGCTTTTAGAGGTGTTTGAAGAAGTGAGGTTTTGTTCTTGGAAATCCCTACCTCTCCCCTCTCCAATTCCTACAAAAGAGACTACTAATAATCCTTTGTTTAGCGCACTAGCGTGGGACTCAGGAGACCAGAGTTCAGTTGCCACTGCCATACATGTCCTGGGTGACCCTTGGCAAGTAATTTAGGCTGGCTTTTTAAGACTGATTTCAACAGGATTTACAAAAATTACAGAGGAAAAATTACAAGTGGGGAAATTAATCATGCCTGAAGACTTGAGCTTCAGCCTCAGCCAGTTGTCTCCAAATGCCTTTTACTTTCTCTGTTTGCAAAAATATAATTACATCATAGTGCAAAAAAAAAAAAAAAGAGTCATATGATTGTCCTCAATAGGAACAGCAGCCAGGTGAGAAGCAAGCCCAGTGGGGATGCTAGTGGCTGACGCAGACTTTGAAAGCATCAGCATAAGGAAAATGGGAGATATGTGAGTTGTCAGATGATGAGAGGCGATAAATTCACTCTGGTTTGTGTCTAACAGACCCTCTCTGGAGTTTCCTTAAATGGGACAAACTGCTTTCCCAGCAAGCAGCCAAAAAGGCTGATTTTCCTCCTGATATTGATTACTCTCTCTAGAGCTAGGAGAGGAGTCATCATATCCAGAGGAAATTAGAGGGAGGTGGGAATGTGTTGTCAACAGAGCTGTAAGAAATTAGGAAAAACTGCTTGGGGAAACAAGCTGACTTGTATTTCTCCTTAGAAAGGTCATCAAGATTAGGAGTCTTGGGAAAGTTTCATTAAAGTCAGTAGAAAAAAATATTACAAGTGGGGAAACTAATTTGGGCAGCAAGAAATTAAACATACACAGGAAGAGACCTTGAAGTCAGTAAAGAAGGCTCCAAGACAGAGGTGCTGGTGTTGTTCACCCTAGATGCAGGGGTGCAAGAAGTCAAGGGCAGGGAAGGTCTCTGTTCCGTGGAATAAGGAGATGCACACCCTCACTGCTGGTGCACAGCCTCTGGCCCCACAGACGTGCAGGTTGCTGAAGTGAAATGAAATGAACCTGCAGATCAGGAACCAGGGGAAGCCAACATTGCCCCATAGTTTGGACCAGGTGTGCATCGGACACCACAGGTGCAAACTGATCTTGCCGAGACGTGCAGCAGTATCTGTGGAGGATGAATCTTCCTCCCAGAGTGGGGCTACACAAGATGGCTTGGAAACAGAGCTGCAGCAAGTTGGTCAGGTTACGAGTCTTTTCAAGGGCAGCTCACTGATGAACGGACACAGTGAAAGTCCCCTGCTCAGGGGAAGCAGGCTGGTGAAAATATAAGCATTTAACCTCAGAAAGACTTGTCTACATTCAATGATGGGGTGGGGGTTTGTTTAAAAGTCAGAAAGACCAAAGAAATGCTGATTGACTTGCTCTTCTTCATCAAACTACTGAAAAAGCCAGAGGTTAGGATGCTGGGCTTGCGACACCTCACAACCCAGAGCAAGGTCTTTAACGTAATCCGTGCAGGTCAAAGTTGAGTGTCTTACACATATTATTGCTTAATTGGCAGAAGTCAGTATCTACATGTCCTTTTTTCTTCTTTTCTGCCATCCTTACCTTGAGAAACTCACCCTCCAAAGTCTCACTGAGGTATATTTGTTTCTGGAAAAAAAAACTTGCTTTTGAAAGATGGGTGTTTCCTGAGTGGAAATTTCATTTGAAGATTCCCATTAAGGTCAAGTCATAACAGAAGTGGAGAAGAAACTGCATTTTTAAAGCGTAGATGCATAGAGTGCCTTCAAAGAGAACCCCTGAAGACGCATCTTTCTCCCGGGTTTTGGCTGCACAAAGTGAGCCAGGACGGAAAGCCTGGACTAACACACCACTGTGTGTTCCTGAGGGTCCATTTCTGCTGGATTTCAGCTTTGCTGCCTAAGCCTACAGCAGCTTCACTATCCTAGGCAGAGCTTAAAGCAGCAAAAAATGTAAGAATAGAAAATGACCTTAGGTTGCTCCTGATCGTTTTTTCAGGGGATTATCAGTTATAAATAGAGAATCCCTACTAGGAAATACCAAAGAGGCCTCTTCTCCCCAAGAAGGGCAGGAGAAGACCTGCTCATCCCAGAGCAGGACCAGGCTGGTACAGGGTGGCTGACAGCAGTGGAGCTGGCTTGTACCAGTCTGTGAGCCACAACCCTGTGATTCTCTAAGAAAAGGTACAGGTCAGACGACTCGTCTCTTTTCATCTCTGTGATTTCTAGCACTACCTAAAAAAAGAGTTTGACACCAAAGAGGCGTGAGACAGCACGGCAGAACAGAGGCTAATTCAGGACAATTCAGAAAAACTAAAATTAAAATTAAAAACAAAAAAGAAGAGGGGTCGATCCTGGCCTGTTAAAGTTTACAGGTGTCTCTGTTCTCGCAGGGGACTGCAAATCACCCAGCACCCAACAGCAGTGCAGGGAAAGCACTGGCATCTCAACGCATTCTCCACCACTCAGCGGGATCAAAGAGCCATACGCTCTGTCACCTTCCATTTCCAGATTCATGTACCCAGAAATGAATGGGACAAGCCTGGCAGCATAAACTAAAGGTCTCTGCATGCACCACAGAGTTGATGGCTTCTTCTGAAGGGATGCCAACTCTCTTCTTGGTCAACTCAGCAACTTTCTCAAATGCCTTTTGTACATCGTTGTCACTCATATGCATGGAAAATGATGCCTGTGTGCATGCAAAGTTGGGAGCAGATGCTAAAAGCCTTTCCCTCCAGGGCTCAGGTATTGCATCATTTCTTTGGCCTGACTCCTACCTGCCTTGTGCTCTCTGGCCAGCCCTCACCTCCGTGTAGGCACAGGAAAGTTGCCAGGCAGCTTCTCTATGTTTGTAGCCATTTGCAGCTCTGATCGAGTGCATCTACAAGAGACAGGGAGCTCTGCCCTCTTTTTTTCATGGTGCTGAGAAACCCAAGTAGTACAGGGCTGGGTGATCTGGTGTCTCGCCAGTTCCTCCCGCAGCTGTGCGCTGCAGAGCGATTAGGAAGACAAAAGTACAGGTACCTTTGTTCAAAAAAGAGAACAAACAATCAAAACTGTTTGCAAAAGCTACTTCTGTCATGAAAGAGGAACATAATTAACAGCCCTTTATGTGGCACTAAATGTGGGGAGTAAATGAGCACCCTCTGATCTCCAGACTTTTGTGTTCATTTCTCTATTTTGCTATTGCTGAGGGACAAGAGTTGCTTTTCCCAACAAGCAGGGCAGCTCACAATAGCGGGTAATTAGTCAAGGGGCCCAAAGGGATCGAATCTTGTCAAGGGAAACTCATTTATACAGTCAGGTGATTAAACCACATGATTGCAGCTGCAGTGGCCTATTGAGACACAAATGCATGCTTGTCACATGTCCTCAGTGTGGGACACTCAGTGGGAAATCACTACGTCTAACACTCCCTTTTCCCCTGCAAGAAACCAGAAAGTGCAGCAATAAGTTTGGGTACCCAGGCAGGAATGGCATCCTGGGGTAGGGGTGGGATGGGGAGACTGGCACCTGCCTGCTGCAGGGGAGTGATGCTCTGCAGTCCCTGCCTGGCAGGGGAAAGGATTTGTGCAGCAATGTTCCCCATGATGGCTCTCAGAGTAATCACTGTAACACACCTCAGTTTAAGAGCCTTTTTCCTGGGGAGATTGTGGGTCTGTTCATAAATATTACCTATAAATAAGCCTCACGCTACCCCACGTGAGCTGCCCAAGAGCTATAATTAGGGCTGTGATGAGTCCACATTGTTATGAAAGCGCCGGACACCAAATATCAGGCCTTAAATTTCCGCGGATGCCAAATGCGAAAGTGGCAGATCAGACACTCTATCCCATTTGTTGAAAATAAATGTCTTATTTACGTTGCCCTGGTTGTAATCTCTATCCCCAAGCCACTATTATTAACTAACACGAGTTTTCTCGCTTAGCTGCATCGGATAGCCGAGCAGGAGACAAAGATCTTCAGGGAGGCAGGAATGTCAAGGGAGAGGCAGGATTAGGAACACGCTTTACTCAGAGAATTATTTTCAAAGCCTGTGGATGGTCAGGGCTTTATTTTCTCCCTAAGAGCAGCACAGCTTCTCTCTGCCTCTAAACACCAAGGTGCGACCAGCTGCTTTTGCAGTGCAATTCCCAGTACGCAGAAAGTACAGGCAGCTTTCATGTGCTGAAGCAGGGACAATATTCTGCAGCAACCAGCACCGATATATAACTCTGTTCCCCCCATGCACGGTCCATCCCACCACCTCTGAGCCCACCCTCCAGCCCATGTTTGCCCAGCACTGCTCTGGTTTGTGCCCAGTCCTGCACCTAAGCTCTGCTCCGGAGGGCTCTGGCAGGGGAAGAACATGGACCCAAAACCCCACCATGCACGCTGGATAAAGGAACCCCAAGATCAGCTCTTATGGAAGTGTTGAACTTAAGCCACTTTCTGATGGTGCTATGGACTGAGGATGGAAGGGTTGGGAGTATTGTCACAGGTTGCACCTACCCATGGGTCTAAGCACAGTCTCACAACGCAGGCACCAGCCCTGAGCTTTGCCCTGGGGCAGAAGTGAGGGTAATTTTGAGCGTTTTCTACAACCCATCCTGATCTGTCACCTGCTGACATCAGGCGCCGAAGCTGCAGCATCAAACGGGGAGTGAGAATTCCTGCTGCAGGCACCTTCCCACCGTGTGCCAAAGAGACTTTCCTCTGGGGTAATTTAAAAGTCAAGACTGATTATTCTTTGCTTTGGGAACCATCCCAATTAAAATCGTCTATCTGAAACTAAGCTATGAGCTTAAAGCCTTTCCATCTGGGGCCACGGCTTGAGCTCTTCCTCACAAACACAGATCCCAGGGAAGTGCTCTTGGCCAGGGGAGGGTACTGCTAAGTACAGTCATAAAGATGGAGAAAGCTAGGGTTGAACTCGCTTTCACCTTTGTGCCTGCACAACGTCTAACCGCATGCATAAGCACCTTGTTTGCGCAGGCAAATATGGATTTAACATGCACAGCCAGGCTCCATGAAGTAATTTTACAGTCAGTCCGTACGTGCCAACCTCTGAAAATTTGTCCTCAAACATCCTTTAGATTCCAGAGTTTATCCATCCAGGAGACAAAGCAACTTCTGTATTTGCACTTGTCATGAAGTGTCTCCTCGGCAGAACCAATTTCATCCTTTCCTTTTTATTTGGCTGGACTTGGAAAGGCTTAGAGCTGGAAATGCTGGTCACCGGGGAGCTCCGCGCAGCCCTCGAGCGCTGGGATGAAATGCTGCTCTAACACACACACACACAGATGACAGCAGAGCAACTTTGAGAAGCTGACTTAAAACCTGCCTTGCCAGCCCGGGGCTCTGTCCGCAGCCGGAGGTATGCAGGTATTCTGGTGGGACGTGCAGAAATGTGGGGTATCGCCAGCCGGGCGGGCTGGGGGATGGCAGGTCAGGCTGAGGGCACAGGGGAGGCTTCCTTTGTCACTCATTTTTAAAATCCCCTGTCATGCAAAACCACCCTCTAGCTGTGGTAATAAGTCCCCAGAGGCCATGAGAGGCCAGGGCAGCAGGTGGGTATTTAGGTTAAACCTATACGGCATGTTTTCATAAAGTCTTTACCTCTGTTCTTTATGGTCTTCCCTTTCCTTCCCGTAGCCTTCCTCCCGCTCTCACCGTCCTCCATCCCACTGGGGTCACTTGAGAGGCTCAGGGGGCTGTAGGATGTATTTCTTCATCTCCCTCCTCCTTTCCCAACTGCCTTACAGAGTCAGAGACCAAGAACCCCAAATGCAGCTGGAGTTGCTCTTGCAGCGACACTGCTGAGCCAAAGGCAGCAGCCTCATGGTGCAGGGTTTGGGTAACCAAAGCCCAGCCCTGGGGACCAACAGCCCAGCTGGTGGTTGCCTTAGTGCAGCCTCACTGATTTCTGTGTAATAAATTCATGTTCTTCACCATAAAGGTCACACAAACATGAGTATATTCTCCCATGCTGAAAAAGAATCATAGAATCACAGAATGGTTTGGGTTGGAAGGGACCTAAAAGATCATAAAGTTCCACCCCCTGCCATGGGCAGGGACACCTCCCACCAGCCCAGGTTGCTCAAAGCCTCATCCAGCCTGGCCTTGAACCCCTCCAGGGATGGGGCATCCACAGCTTCTCTGGGCAACCTGGGCCAGTGCCTCACCACCCTCAATAGTGAAAAATTTCTTCCTAATGTCTAGTCTAAATTTACCCTCTTTTAGCTTATACCCGTTACCCCTTGTTCTCTCACTACACTCCCTGATGCAGAGTGCCTCCCCATCTCTCCTGTAGCCCCTTCAGGTACTGGAAGGCTGCTATTAAGTCTCCTCAAAGCCTTCTCTTCTCCAGGCTGAACAACCCCAACTCTCTCAGCCTGTCCTCACAGGGGAGGTGCTAAAAGAAGAGAAGAAAGAGACAGCAGATCTTAGCATGGACATGTATTGATGACTGGTTATTGACAACGAGACATTGACACCACTGGAGCATGTTATTTAGGATATTTGAGCTCCGGATAACTAGCGAAAGGGATGGTAACAGCCCATTCTGAATTGATACACTCTGTCCAGTCAATGCTAACATAAAGCCAAATTCAATAAAGCTGCTTTCTTCAGCATGACAAAAGCTTACCTCAGACAAGGTATTAAACACTGAAAACTAAAACACCTGGGATACAAAGAGTAGATAAATCTGACTGGCCTGAGTTGTTCCACTGAGAGGCTGGGTATGCTGCTCCAGACCTGGCACGGATTCAGATCCAGGCTGGACACCAGAGCCAGCCGAGGGGGCAGAGCTGGGCAGCACAGAGAAGTCCTCACCCCGCTGAAGCGAGTGGCACATCTACCGTTAACATCAGTGGAGGCAGGATTTCACCCTTCTTCTCCCAAGGGTTGCACAAATTATTTACAATCAGCTGTTGGAAACCCCTTCACACAGATTTACATTTTAAACTGCTGGAGTCAAGGCAACCCAGCCTGGAGCACCTAGAGGCGGGCTGATCTCCAGAAAGCGCAAAACACCTCTCCTAGGACAGGCCATCCTAAATTAATTCCACCTTGAAATTACTAACCACTGTGGACCACATGTTCCGTAACCCTTCTCAGATCGACTGCCCAATTTGCAGCAAACGATCCAACTCTAGAGGCAACCAGCACATTTTTCTCCTTCCCTTGAAGATCATACAGCCCGTGTTGAAACTGCGGCTGGTGGGAGTTTTCGCGTTTAAAAATACACGTTCCCCATCCTCTCTCACATACATGCACGGCTTGCACATGACGATCGTTTATTAAAACCCCTCACTCGGAGGCGAGTGGCTGTTCCAGACGAATTGTTGCAGGAGAGCTGGTGACGGAGGAGGTGAGCGCACACCCACGCCGTCGTCGGAGGTGTCTGCAGAGCTGCGCACGGCGGGTGAGATTTCTCTCCCTCCTGGGCCCCCAATTCCTCAAGCAGCAGTGGGAGAAACCTCGCTGGGGCCCCATCATGGTCCTTATGTTCTTCCTCCCAGTTGCCATCTTATTTGCTCACATTATTCTGCCTCTTAGTTAGCGATGAGCTCTGGTGTGGTTAAACACTGACACAGCCACTGATACTGACTACAGTGATATAGTTTTACTGTTTTTTTTGTACAGAGCTTCATTTACAATGGTTCATATTATACCGGGAATCAGTTTTACACACATGCCGGGGTCTCTTCTTCCTATTCACTGCATCCCATTAATGCATCCTGAAAGGGATCCTCACATGCACACACTTTCTGCAGTTACTGTTTTCTACCCTTTCTTCCCTTTACCAATCTGCATCTCTCCATCCTGCCGGGGGACTAGGGCCATTGTTGCTATTTAAAACAGCTGCACTTTGGTCTGTGCTCTGAAGGCTGGACTCTGGCCTGTCACCTTCCTACCTGCTTGGATAGTCTCTGCTTGGGACTGAAATCCCTCATTGTGTCCTTCACTTCAGTGACACAGATCTGGAGAATCAGGGCCATAAATAATGGGCAACCCGTGTGGTCCTGCCTCCACAAGAACCAAATCAGTGCAGTCTTTGAACCGGTCCAATGGGCCCACTGAAACTGAGAACCGATGGCTTTGTGTCCACCATCACACAGAGGGTGGGCTTGACTTCTCTGTCTCGGAGCATCAGCCCTGAGCCACACAGGTACAAGCAGATGCCACTCCATTGACGGAGCCACAGTTCTTCCAGCTGTGCTCACCCTGGTGCGAGATCTGGGATAGGAGTTTGCGGGTTGAGGGGGTAAGAGCAACCAAGAGAAAAGTTTAAGCCTTCTTATATACCTATATATCATATAGATAAGATATGGGGAGGAAACCAGCTTCTGTGCAAGTTCAGCAAGAGTAACCTCCACCAGCTGTGACTCCTCTCGCATTCGGCTCCCTCCAGCCTGCGCACAGAGGAGATGGAAACAGGGGCTGTCTCATCTTTATGCTACCTGAACATTAGGATGACAAGGCAATTTCTGACTGCAAAACTAAAGCAGTTCTCCATCCTTTTAGTGTTGCTGGAGCAGTTTAAGAGACAGATCTAGGTGCTTGAGTCCAGCCCATTATGTTCAATGGAGCTGCATCCATTTGCAGCCGTGCTACATTTGACTCCTGTAAAACACATCGACATGGGGAATAAATGAGTTTCTATAGGTCTTGGAGTTGCACACAAATGTACAATGATCTCAGACCCATCTGCTCCCCAAGGCTTGAAAGTGAAATCTGCTTCCAATCTTATGTTTTATGCTTATTGCTGTCATGCTGTTTATACACCCGAATGCTGCACATTCTCGTTTTGTTTAACATAAACAACAACTATGCACCGTCTGCTGAAACTTTGTCAACTGCCTCTTCCTTCTGTCTGGATAATGAAAAAACACAATCTAACAAATGCATCTTATTCTAACTGTTTGCTTCCAGACATAATACATCAAGCCCAAACATAAGAAGCAAAGGGAAAAAATTAGATGGATTTTGTCTCAGTAGATGTAATTCAGCTTAGCTTCATGGAAGACAGTAGAACAACACCAATCAAGAATCAGACAACAACCTAAACCAGTGCTGTGTCATTTTAATCCCATCCCAGAGCTTGCCAACATGCCAAGCCAGAGCAGTCCATTCCTGGGTTTATGCCTCATGTACAGACATTGGATTTACTGGGACGATGTTCACTTTTGAGATGCTAAAGCAAGATCCACATGTGGGACAGGCTTCCCAACATCTGCAGTGTTAGATATTCCCCTGGTAATTGCAGTTGTGGGCTGCATGGACCTTGTCCAGTGTAGGCATATAGGCTACTGGGAACCTTTTAGCTATGGGGTGTTTGAAGATTTGAATGCATGCAGCTATTTAGCCCCATGACACNTCGTTTATTAAAACCCCTCACTCGGAGGCGAGTGGCTGTTCCAGACGAATTGTTGCAGGAGAGCTGGTGACGGAGGAGGTGAGCGCACACCCACGCCGTCGTCGGAGGTGTCTGCAGAGCTGCGCACGGCGGGTGAGATTTCTCTCCCTCCTGGGCCCCCAATTCCTCAAGCAGCAGTGGGAGAAACCTCGCTGGGGCCCCATCATGGTCCTTATGTTCTTCCTCCCAGTTGCCATCTTATTTGCTCACATTATTCTGCCTCTTAGTTAGCGATGAGCTCTGGTGTGGTTAAACACTGACACAGCCACTGATACTGACTACAGTGATATAGTTTTACTGGTTTTTTTGTACAGAGCTTCATTTACAATGGTTCATATTATACCGGGAATCAGTTTTAAACACACGCCGGGGTCTCTTCTTCCTATTCACTGCATCCCATTAATGCATCCTGAAAGGGATTCTCACATGCACACACTTTCTGTGGTTACTGTTTTCTACCCTTTCTTCCCTTTACCAATCTGCATCTCTCCATCCTGCCGGGGGACTAGGGCCATTGTTGCTATTAAAACAGCTGCACTTTGGTCTGTGATCTGAAGGCTGGACCCTGGCCTGTCACCTTCCTACCTGCTTGGATAGTCTCTGCTTGGGACTGAAATCCCTCATTGTGTCCTTCACTTCAGTGACACAGATCTGGAGAATCAGGGCCATAAATAATGGGCAACCCGTGTGGTCCTGCCTCCACAAGAACCAAATCAGTGCAGTCTTTGAACCGGTCCAATGGGCCCACTGAAACTGAGAACCAATGGCTTTGTGTCCACCATTGCACAGAGGGTGGGCTTGACTTCTCCTCTGTCTCGGAGCATCAGCCCTGAGCCACACAGGTACAAGCAGATGTCACTCCATTGACGGAGCCACAGCTCTTCCAGCTGTGCTCACCCTGGTGCGAGATCTGGGATAGGAGTTTGCGGGTTGAGGGGGTAAGAGCAACCAAGAGAAAAGTTTAAGCCTTCTTATATACCTATATATCATATAGATAAGATATGGGGAGGAAACCAGCTTCTGTGCAAGTTCAGCAAGAGTAACCTCCACCAGCTGTGACTCCTCTCGCATTCGGCTCCCTCCAGCCTGCGCACAGAGGAGATGGAAACAGGGGCTGTCTCATCTTTATGCTACCTGAACATTAGGATGACAAGGCAATTTCTGACTGCAAAACTAAAGCAGTTCTCCATCCTTTTAGTGTTGCTGGAGCAGTTTAAGAGACAGATCTAGGTGCTTGAGTCCAGCCCATTATGTTCAATGGAGCTGCATCCATTTGCAGCCGTGCTACATTTGACTCCTGTAAAACACATCGACATGGGGAATAAATGAGTTTCTATAGGTCTTGGAGTTGCACACAAATGTACAATGATCTCAGACCCATCTGCTCCCCAAGGCTTGAAAGTGAAATCTGCTTCCAATCTTATGTTTTATGCTTATTGCTGTCACGCTGTTTATACACCCGAATGCTGCACATTCTCGTTTTGTTTAACATAAACAACAACTATGCACCGTCTGCTGAAACTTTGTCAACTGCCTCTTCCTTCTGTCTGGATAATGAAAAAACACAATCTAACAAATGCATCTTATTCTAACTGTTTGCTTCCAGACATAATACATCAAGCCCAAACATAAGAAGCAAAGGGAAAAAATTAGATGGATTTTGTCTCAGTAGATGTAATTCAGCTTAGCTTCATGGAAGACAGTAGAACAACACCAATCAAGAATCAGACAACAACCTAAACCAGTGCTGTGTCATTTTAATCCCATCCCAGAGCTTGCCAACATGCCAAGCCAGAGCAGTCCATTCCTGGGTTTATGCCTCATGTACAGACATTGGATTTACTGGGACGATGTTCACTTTTGAGATGCTAAAGCAAGATCCACATGTGGGACAGGCTTCCCAACATCTGCAGTGTTAGATATTCCCCTGGTAATTGCAGTTGTGGGCTGCATGGACCTTGTCCAGTGTAGGCATATAGGCTACTGGGAACCTTTTAGCTATGGGGTGTTTGAAGATTTGAATGCATGCAGCTATTTAGCCCCATGACACATGCAGTCAGCACATCGGCAGTGGCCAACGCCTTTAGGGGAGCTGAAGTGATTGTTTTTCACGGAGTCTCCATTGCGTCCAAATGTGCCATGCACTGTGCTAAGCATTCTGCTCCTCGTGATTAGACTTAGCTGTGGCAATTCCTCTCTGAAAGTGAATTTTCTTCTAAATGACTGCTCTTATGGTCATGGCCATGATTTGAGAAATGATGTGCAGAAAAAGAGAAAAAAAAAAAAAAAAAAAGACAACCCAACCTAGCTGGCTGTCATTTTCCCCTGGAAACCAGAAATGCAAGAATGTCAGTCCCATCCAAACAAAATTTCATTGCTGTTCCCTCAGCAAAATGACATCCAGTTCCTCAGCTGAGGCTGCAGAACTTTCATGAAGAACAACAGAAAATACAGAGAATGAGAAAAGAGAGAAAGGAGAAGAGACATTGATAAACTGATTTTAAACTCACAATGTGCACTACTATTATAAAACATATGTATCATCTTAGCTTCTGTCATGCTAACTGTGCCAAATTCCAAGGGAAAAAGAATCCACTAAAAAGCTCAGCATAGCCCCATCCAAAAATACAGAGCCTGAAAACTTTCGCTTTAGCTTTTCTTTTTTTCTCAGCTCACATAGCTGTGCAGTTGTAACAAAACAAGTTGCTTTAAAATTATTCCCACTCTGCATTTCCCTATCTTCTAACGGATGAAATTTGCGAAAGACATGGATTTATGCAGATCCTCTCCTTTACTTACCCACAACCTTCTTTCCTGTGGGATTTCCTCTGAAGCTGCCCTCTTGTCAACAACCATCCCTTAGGTCTCAGGTTCCCCCTGCTAGAGCCTGCCAATCCCACTGTGCTGTACTCGTGAATCCCTAGACAAAAACCAGAGCATCCCTGTGACCAGAGATATTCACCTAAAGGACATAAGGATGCTCCCGGGTATCTGAGCACGAGCTAAATGCACACCTCCACGGAGGCAGGGTAGGAGCAAGCTTGGTGCCTTGCGGCCGCAGCATCCCCGGTACTGCCTCTGTGCACGGATCCGGATTGCTACTCTGCCAGTGCACTGCACAAACCACTGGCTTTGGCTTCCCACAGCCTCTAGGCAGATGGCAACAGAATTTAAAACATCCTCAATGAGTGGAAAACAAACAGGAATGGGCTATCACAATGTTTCGCAAATATAGAACAACTCAGGAGTGATGGGGAAAGCAACAGCATAGAGTCAGCAATAATAATTAGTGTTATTGATATCTGCTAAATAATCAGTAAAAAACACAGCATTACAGATAGCTCTTGTCTGAGCTGTTTGATCTTTTCATTTCCATTTTTGAATAAAGAAAAGCTTATTTTGCTATTTCAGCTTCTGAACCAATCCAAGACATATGCAGGGATGCCACACAGGCAAAATAAAACACACACACACATCCTCCACCAGAGACTACCCGACATTTTCCAAAGCTAAAAAAAAAAAAATACCCCAAACCCTGTGAGTTTATCCTGAACGTGGGCGAGTTCTCATTTCACTGAGACAACTTTCTGGTGAAGATGGCTAAACAATCATCTGGGAAACTAAAGCCACTAAAAATCAGCTCCCTGAAGGACTTCTGAGGCCCTGGATTTGACATAATGCACAATTCATCCGTGCAGTTCCTGCTCTGGTACATCTCTACAAGCCACATGTTCAAGGCAGGGTTGGACATTTCGGTAATAAGAACAGCAAGAGCAATAAAAGCAAGGAGTTAAAAAAGCCCTAACAGTTCAGCGGGGATATAAAACCCCTTGCTTGGAGAGATGGGGGAAGGAGAAGAAGGCAAAACAAGGATTTTGTAGAAAAGTTTCTCTCTGAATTCGTTATCCTGCAACAGCAGGGTTTTAGCATCTGCCCTGAATCAGAAAGGTTGTGGGATGGGTATTAAGCCAGAGTGGAGGATAGACTGGACATCCAGTTTGCTGCCTTCAACAAGAGATGCATATTCCTCCCTAAAGAGAGAAGAAATGTAGCTGGAAGCCAGGAGCTTGACTCTCAGCCCTTCTGCTTCTATTTCCGGGTAGATGTAAGAGCTGACCCTTACTTTGTCTAAAACCTGTGTCTGCTGAGACCATCAGGGAAGCTCGTGGTCCCTGACAGGCTGATGGGAAGTTTCACTTTGGCTTTGAACAACCCAGTCTAGTGGGAAGTGTCCCTGTCCATGGCAGGGGGGTTGGAATTAGATGATCTCCAAGGTCCCTTCCAACCCGAACCATCCTGTGATTCTCTGATTCACGCAGTGGTTGCTCACCAGGCTACTAACATTTTACAACAACCGGTGCTGTGCACTCACGTTCCCCATGCCCCATATTTTGAGCTCAAAATCAGGAAACAGTGAGGTCAGTTCCTGAGACGGCAGCCACGGGGCTGGAGAAGAAGTGGCAATATCAGAGCTGACGTTATCATAACAGCTCCTCGAGAGGGCTGGGTTTGCTGGCAGCAGCACGGTTGTGTTGCTCATGTCTGGGAGTGTTGGGAATGAGAAATCTCCTGCAACAAAAACCGAGCCTGGGCCAACATGCAGAAGCAAGAGAGAGGCTATAGATCCAGTCTGGCAGCTGACTCACCTGGAGAAGAACTCAACTCAGTGCCAGAGTCCACAGAGCAGGGTGTGGGGTGTGACAATCAGGCTCCCCCGTGACAAAAAAGAAGCATTTGGGGGGATTGATGCACTGAGACAAAGCAGCCATAAAAGAGATAAAAGTGATAAAAGAGCCCAGGTCCCCCTTTCCCTGTTCATTACGTGGAACAAGAAGCTGACCAAGGTGAGCAGGTGAGTGTGGAGGGAGGGAGGACGTGGAGACATCACGGGAGCCCCACCGGAGCAAGCAGGCATCAGTTTGTTATCTGGGGTGAAGCAATCGCTGAAAACTCCCTTGAGTTTGTGGCATTTTGTCACAATGAATATTTAATTAGGCTAAAGCGTGCCTGTCAGTTTGCAGACATGTTCCCCCTGCCATGGGGGTGCTTGAGAGCCTGCACAAAGATGGGGGGATGTGCGAAGGAGTCTACAACCTCAGGGCACCGTTTCCACCCCAGGTCCCTCCTGCAGGCAGCTAAACTCTTCATCATCCACTTGAATACTTGACTTACTGGTCAGAAATACTACAAGCACCAAGTGAGCAGCCAAAACAGGAGTTTCCTTATACCTGAGCATTGACAAGACACAGAAATACATTTTTGGGGGGTGAAACCAATCCAAGACATATGCAGGGATGCCACACTTTAGATGAGCCCATTTTAGGTGTGAAAGGTCTCTGTGGATGTATGGCTGTAAGCATGAAATTTGTGAGACTAGTTGCTCTTAAAGAAAGCCCTCAGGAGTCTTTGTTATATTTACAACCTCATTAGTCCTTCTGGTTCCACGGTGGGGAAAGTGGAGGAGACAAGTTTAACTCTGTCTTGCAGAACTAGATGTGGCCGTGGGGTCAAAACATCAACATTCCCAATAACCAGAATCCAAATCTGGCCACAGTTTTGCCTCCAACACATTAATGCCAGCTTTTCACATCCATCAACAGCATCCAGGCTTTTCAAACCAGGATCTTCAGAAACATGAGTCTCTCATTGTCCACCTGCCATCCTGAAAGACATCCAACCCCAAATCTCCCAGCACTGGGGAGAACGAACAGCACGCATCCGCAACCAGCAAAACTGCATCTTCCAGCACCAGCCAGGCTGAATCCTGTGCCAAGGGCAGCCACCATTCCAAGGATGGTGGGTTTGAAGACTCTGCTGGGACCAGAGCATTGTCTAAGCTTCCTGAGAAATTCACTCATAGCAAATCTGGCAGAGCAGGATGGATAACTTGACTCCAGGTGATTGCAATCACTCTCAAGGATCACCATCTTCAGACCAGCTCCACAGAGGGGTAAATTTCAGGCTGCCCTTTTGCTTTCTCTCAACCCTTTTCTGGTACCAGAGATGAAGGGAGGCATCTTCTTCAATGAAAAAAATATGTTAAAAAGATAGGCCTGGTCTCTTTCTCTTGTGCTCACTTCTTTCCCACGAGCGCATAAACCTCAATCATTCTGACATTTTCATTGATCCCAATGAAAGGACAAATTAAAAGCTGATCATTAATTCACAGGCTCCCTTTGCCCCTCTCCCACAGAGGAACACTGGCTTATTTATGTCAAATATTCACTTTGTGCTCCATCCCCAGACAAGCCATTGTGCCCTAGAAGTTTAAGAAAACCCTCCAAAATGTGGGGACACATTTGGGAACTACATGGGCTGTACCAGATCCTGCTGGAGGCCTCCCCTCAACCACCCCATGATCACCATAGAAATTAGTTTCTATTTTTTCAAACATTTAACCCTATAATGCCCCTTCATGCCAGATTGGCTCAGTTTTGAATTCACAGCAGGTCTCCAAAGGAAAAAAATCAACCTTAGGACCCTTTGACTCAAGTTTCCCTGCCATAGCCCATTAAGATTTAATTTATTTTTCAGTGGATGAGCCATTGCCTTGCAGCCACCTTGTGCAAAACAGCTTCCTTGGAGCTCTAGAGCTGTCAGAGAGATGGCTTGAAAACTGCCTTTGCCCCAGTCAGTGGGAGAAGAGACCTCAGCCCAGCAGGAGCTTCAGCAGATATGTGGACGTGCAACCGCATCACAAACAACTCCAATAAATGTGTCCAGCAAGTGTGAATCAACACAGCTCATGCTCCAAAATGTCTTGCTACCTGGAGCCTTGCTGCTTCCCAAGTCTTCACTTACCCAGAAAGGGGGAAAAAAAAATGGAGTGGCACAAACTCCTGACTCATTTGGCCTCGGAGGCTGCACCTACTTGTGCACAGCTCCTCACATGTTCCAGCACCTCAGAACAACACTGTTTGAGCTATTCCACCAAAACTTCATCTGCCACGATTTGAACTAAGAAACAGCATCATTTCTCCCTCCCAGACCTTGCAACTCTGCTTGTGGCTTTGCTTTTGCATGGGTTTTCCAGGAAGGAAACACAGGGTGAGGAGGTCAAATAAATTAGACAAAGTCACAGAGAAAGTCAAGAGGAGCTAAGAGAGGCTGTGGTCCATCTAAGGCCTCCCAGCCCTGCACATTAACCACAGCCATCCCTCTGCTTACATCTCGTTTTATCCTCTAAATGCTGGGGGCTGTTTAGTGTCTTTTTTTTTTTTCCTGTTCAAATATTTTACTAGCTGCACTGAAGAGAGAGCTACAAACAGTAGGGGAGAATCTCTCATGGCCAGAATACAATGAAGCTCATAAGTGCAAGGGATTGCACCTTTCAATGCTTGAATCAAAGATAAACATGGAAAGAGCTGCCTCCTTAGAGCATAAAACAGAGGAAGACACCATTCCCAAAGAGAGCAGTAATGTCTTTAAAAAATAAACCAGCCACCAAAGAGGTCAGAGAAATGTGGGCAAGAATATTTTTTCATCCAACAACTCACCTGAATTTCAAATCTAGGCAATTCATTGACAAACAGCTTTTGGGAATAACACTGGGATGTGGGACTCACTGCAGACAGAGCCCCTCTTCCAGGGACCCCAAAGCACTCCACAGTCTTTAATTGAGGAAATTTTGCAACATCCCTAGATGCTGGTTAGAAAGCTCTCGACATTTAAATGATGTCATGCCTGGACTGGGCTGACAGATCACTCCTGGGCAGCCACAGGCACAGCGTGCTCCTCAGCCCTTGTTTTCTAGCCCAAAGTTACCTTCCAGTTTTGAGGGCCACCATGGCAGCCAACACTGTCAGTATCCCAGGGAATCATAGAATCACAGAATGGTTTGGGTTGGAAGGGACCTTAAAGATCACCTAGCTCCAACCCCCTGCCATGGGCAGGGACACCTCCCACCAGCCCAGGTCGCTCAAAGCCTCATCCAGCCTGGCCTTGAACCCCTCCAGGGATGGGGCATTCAAGATCCCTAAAACACACAATCTCATGAAATGAAGTGCCATGGAGACAGGGACAGACATTCTGAAACCACGAAGGCCAAATAGAAAGCCCCCCTGATGCCCCTCCAAGGGACCCCATTGCCCCAGGTGGATCCCACTGTGCCAGCCTGGGGCAACCCCAGCCAAAGCCCCCACAGAACACAGAGCAGCATCCAGCCGACTGACCATTCACTTCTGCAAGTGCAGGTGGCTCTTCATCTCTGCTGGGATCTGTATCAGCATCTCCAGGCTCAGCAACACAGAGGTCACCCTTCAGCCCTTGGGTTGGGGTGAATCTGTTCCCCAAGAGCACGGCTTTAGGAGTGGACTGCTGGCTGCTACCAGAGCTGCAAGAGGCTGAGCCTTTTGTTCTCCTTGAATTTTCTTACTCAGTAATCCAAGGGGTCGGACATTGGCATGAGGAAAAGAAAAGCAAAGTTGAGGTGTCTTCAAAATGAATCTCCTGCCTGCCTGCAGTTAAGGAGCAACAAATTTCACATGATTCTGCCTGATAAACCCATACAACCTCCCAAAACAGATGAGCAATCATTTGGCTGGGGGGAAAAAGAGAAACCAGTGTAACAGGGGTTAAACTCCGGGCAGAGATGGAGTGGCATCATGTGAAAAGGGTGGCACAGTCTCCTGAAAGCTCAGGGCACTTTTGGAGCCCACCACCTTCATTGACAGCCACCAGAGTGATTTGTTGCCATGTCCAGGGGAGACCGAGGGCTGCTGAATATTTATCGCCCTTTGAGAAAAGCTGCCCATCGCTGACTGGTCACACACCGTGTCAGGGCTCTGCCACTGTCAGCTGTAGATGTCGAATTATTCTACACTTACACCTGGTGTACAGCTCTGCAACTGCCCTCCAGCAGGGACTACACCCTTGGACTCTGTTGCTGTTATCAATAATTTTATTCTGCAAATGATGCAAAGATGCAGGATTCAGCAAGGCAGGGGAGAGGCAGCTGCCCAGGGCAGACACTGGGGCTTGCTCAGCTGCAGGCACAGCCTCTTGGTGCAGGCGAAGATGTTTTCAGGAGAAAACAAAGAATTATCAGAAACAAGTATGAGAAATAAAATGAGCATGCACAGAAGGACTGAAGCAAACCAGAGCTCCTTTCACTGGTATTCCCCTAGCACCCAGAGGCAGACAAAAAGTTGGAGGGAAGAGGGTGGTGGTGTCTTTCCATGACTAATCCTTTGAGGGAGAAAAATCAATTTGATGTATTGCCCAGGGAAAATGGGATCCCACCACCAGCACCAAAGGAATTTGATTGTAGGAGGAAATGCTTTTATTTTTTTTTACTTGATTTAAAGACCTGAAAAAGGGAGAGAGATCTTATTGTCTAGTAACATCAATGCTCTTCTTGAGTCCCATGAAAGCATTCTGCCAACATCCATGACCTTGGGTATGGGTTATTTGGGGTATCTCACAGCCAAGGAGAGCTCCCCTTGCCGGATACATGCCAGACGGGTTTGGGTGCCCCATGGGACCCTTGTGCTTTACATTTTGAGTTTGATAAGGCTCTGACTGCGTGGTTACCATGCAGTCATTCTGGACAATTTGTTGTCTTTTTGTGGAAATGGAACTTTCTTGTCTTTCTCCCAGAGCCAGAGCAGCCTTCGCTCTCTGACACATCCCTGGTCACCTTGGTACTTTTTTTCTCAGCGCTCTGTCCTCTCTTGTGCGATGATTTACTGTTTATATCTTCTCTGACAGGTGATGGTCGAGGCGAACGACACTCAGGTTTCACCACGGTACATAACACAGTTACTCTAGTCAGTGCAAGAAGCACGCTGCTTTAGACAAGAGTAAGAAAACACCTGCCTCAAACTCCAGCTTTTAAAACACAAGGCAGACAGCAAAAGATAACCTTTAGCAGTTGCTGGCCTGCCTGGAAAAAAAAAAATCCGTTTCCACCCCGTGCCAGCAGAAAGTTGCTTCTGAACCTAGTCCTTGCAATACAGACAAGTAACACAACAGGATCCTGAACCAGCACCGAAATGTGGTAAAAGGGACGAGGTCCAACACGCGCTCAAAATGGGGTAAAAGAGTGTTTTGGCTCCAATGTCACTGAACTGAGTCCATGGAAATATCTGCAAAGATAATTTAAGCCAGCTCACCAGACCACTCATCTCTTCCCCCATGATTCTTTACCCTCAAGAGATACAGAAGGAAAAAACACACGGCAAATCCATGGCTCTCGGGAGATCTTTAGCAGCCCAACAGGCCAAGCCCAGGCAAGTCTTACCCCTGGCCAAAACACAAAGCTACAGAAGGTGAGACTAACACGCTGCCAGTCTAGCTTTTCATGGGAAGGCTCTGCTGGGTGTTTGGTCCCAAGAAGGAATAAATTGCCTTTGTGCCCTTTCCATGCAGATACACCCCACTGGGATGGAGGGAGCCACTGGGCCAGAAGTTTTCATATTCTGGCTTGAAATCCAGTTTCGGTTAAATGGGTCCATTTTAAAGGCAACCCGGGACCAAGCACATGTCCCAGGCACATTTTTAGGGATGGCATCATTGTTCACAAAGAGCACTGGGGAGACTCAGCCGCTAAACACACATTCACCCAGCGTCAAGGATGCCCAATGTTAAAAGCAAAGCAGCTCCCAAAAGGCAGCAAATTCGGTTGCTGGAGGCCACCCATTTGGGCTGCTGCAGGCAGCTGGGTTCCCAAGCAAGCAAGTGGAGGGCTGGGGGAGCAGAAAGGATTTTGCACGGTTCATGTGTCAGACGCAGCCCCGAAAGGTCAACCAGTTTTGCAGCGGGAGCCAAAGGAGAAGGAAAACTGCAGCTCATTAGGAGGAAGGGGGGGAAGGGGAGAAGGAATCTGTGGCTGTGCCAAAACCTTTGTAAACAAACTTCACTGCAACGCTGCAGATGAAAGAACATCGCCCGGCGAGCAGGATCCAGTTCTTAGGCATCAATCAGGAGCCGCTCCAGCAAAATCAAGGAAGTCACTCTGGCACAAGCGGGAGGAGAATCACCCCCTCCTGCTCCCAGACAACAGCCCTGGGCCCCCAAACACAATTCCCCCCTCCCACATCGGCACAGCTCGCTTGGGTGGCAGCACCGCCAAGTGCCTCCAATGTAGGAGGAGGGTTGAACCCCCAAACACCAGCCCCTGGCAGGGTTTGGGAAGTGAGGGTGCATCCACCGAGCTGCAGCCAGTCCAGGGAGTGGTTTCACCTCCAGCTTCTGGATTTCCTTTGTTCCTTCCTCGCAGCGGGTCTCTCGTGCGCACAGGGCTGCTCTCCCTGGAAGGGCGTTTGTCCCACAAGGAGATGAGCAGTGACACGGACCACAGCTTGCTGACAACACGCTGAGCTGCAAACCACTTTTTACACCCTCTTACAATAAATATTAGCTGGAGGGGGGCACTGCTTTTCCCACTCTCCCGCCAGCACGGCCTCTTATTGTTTACTCTCCCCCAGCAGCCCAGGCGCTCTTGTTAATGTGCTGTGATTGAGTACTTTGGAGAGGACGGGGTTTGGGGTTAGCTCCCAGCTCCCTTTGGAGAGCTGTTTACTCTTTAGTGGTGCCGATGGCCCGCCGAAGACAGTGCTCCTTCACCCCTGCTGGGTCCATCTGCTTTGTCTGCCTGTTTTCCTGCTGCCACCGGCAGGCAGCTGGCCTGCGCGTTCCAGCTAGCTGTTCATAAACCCCTGGAGGAAAAAATAAAATTAACCCCGTAAAGAAGGGGGCTGGGAAGGATGGGGAGGAAGAAGAGAGCAGAGCAGCTCTGCCTCCCAACGCCGCTCCCCCTCGGCAGGCAACGCCTGCAAGGACAGGCACCGGCACGGGGCCAACCCCGGCTGACATCAGGATGCTGCTGGCACCAAGCAAGGATTTGGATGGGCTTTTTGTCTTGTTTTGTGTGTTTTACCTGGAGCAGGCAGCACACAAACAGAAGGTTTTACCTCTTCTCACGTCCCAATGTCTCTGCCCCACGGCATTGGCGAGCCAAGAGGGCTTCAGACCCTGTTTCTCCTGGTTTTGATATTGGGCCGTGGGTCTTCACTGGTTCCCCAGCTCCTGACGCCCTTCAGCCACATCTGGCCCAAGCCACCAGCAGGCACAGTCCCCATCCTTCCCCGTCATGGAGACCAAAGCAAGAACACGGCTCTCAGACACCACGATCGCAGCCGTGGGGCTGAGGCTGCCCCCGCACGCTGTCACCCCAGCTGTGCCTCTGACATTGCCCTGACAAAATGCAGGATGCTGGTTGCAGCCAGAGGTCCCTGGGAACCCACATGCAGTCTCAGGACTCCAAAAGAGTTTTAAGGAGAGCTGTGACCAGAGCCACAGCTGGCATGAGCCACGGGGTCACAGTCCATGAGAATATCCTGATCGATACCTTTTGACAGTCTGGCTCTGCATGCTCCCATAACCCAGACTGCAGTTCAGGTGATGGCCAATGTGTCTCCAGGGTTTGCAGCATCAGCACACACACCAGTGTTCCCAGTACCCCCAGGAGCATGCGCTGCCAGCAGCCTCAGAGGTCACCCAGTGACCCATGGGGACTCTCCATGGCAGAGCCAAGGATCACACGGAGTCACCAGCTACATCCTGACCCCGCAGGTAAGGAAGGAGACATCTGGCACAAAGCTGGAGCAGTGCCTGGAGAACCCAACCTCCTGTGAGGGTCCTGACTTTTGGGTCTGGCAAAGGGCCGGGCTCTGGGCTCATTCCTCCGGCCATCACAGTCTCTGCTACCAGAGTATCCAAACCCTTTGGTCTGGCCCAAAACCCTCCGAGACAGTGCACACTCCTGCACACACTGACACGATTTGGGAAGTCTTTAGCCACCAAAAGGTACAAATGAGAAGGTTTCCCCCAAAAGCCCCCAGGTCTGAGTGGAAACCGGAGCCATTCCTTTGTCATCCCTCAGATCTGCAGGCGTGAACACAATCTGCTCCTCTTCACACACTGCACTGCCGGCTAATAGGAAAAGTAAGTGGAACCAGAAGTTAGCTACAGTTGTCAAGCCAATATTATATGCTGGGGAAACCAGCAAGAGTCGCTAATCTCCAGGGAAAACTGCAAGCCCTCATGCACACAGACTCCTATGGATAAAGAGGTGTATAGGATCTAGCATCCCCCAGAGACCTCCGTTACTAAGCCTGCTCCCTGGGGAGCCTTCAAAGCATCTTTTCTTCTCCTTCACGCCACCCACTAAATCCACTGAACACCGTGGCTTTAGTCACTGTTCAGTGACAGCTCCCCTGCATGGTGAGCCAGCCCCGCTTGGCACAGGTAGAGCAGATGCCAGGTGCACATCAGCGGGGAATCGCGCCTCGAGAGCTCACATGTGCTTGTGCACACCACTGCTCGCTGGACCTGCAACCAAACCCCTTTGCAAAACATCCCCCCCTTTCCCCAAGCCATCTCTGCAACAGCAGCTGTGCAAGCAAAGCTGCATCGCTTGTCTGATGCATTTGCCCTGATATCCCTCTCTACAGGTGTCTGTAGCTCTATTTAAGAGAGATGCTCTGGTGACAGAAAATAGATACCCCTCATCGTTTGAGATTGTATTTACAATAGTTAAAACCTCTGTAAATTACAATTATGTGGGTGTTCTGCCATTGGTCTGGGTCCACTAGAGACACCTATTTTTCTTACCTTCCTTTCCTCTCTCTTCTTCCAAGTAATAGACTTTGCTGGTGCAGGTTCCATACTGCTGCTCATTGGAAATAGCTGCAGGTGGGAGAGGCTGAGGATATTCACTGCCCAAAGCCTTTGACTGTACAGCAAGGAGAGAAAATGCCACCTGCTACCTGATGGGGACTAATTTCATCCTAGGAAAAGCCAGTTGCTAAACCTGTGGCCTGACAGGCTAGCGAGACGATTTCCAGCAGAGTTGGAGAAGGCAGCAGAATGCAGGCGCTGGACTGGAGACCCTGGCCACAGTTCAGCAGTGCCAGGCTGCCCGTGGCGATAGCAACAACAACAACAAAGCTAAACCTCTGGTTACAAGAATCCTCTGAGAATTGTGCAGGGAGGACAACAGTGCCTTTATGCAGGGGAATACACCACCACAAACTGTGCAAATCAGGACCTCAAGCTGCAGTGGATCCCAGGAGTTTAGCCTGGTCCCAACAACCAGGTGTGTGTACCCAGATTTTCCAGTATTGCCCCATACCTTGTACAGTAACAGCAAATCATACTCTGACTGCAATGCCACCCACCTCGGGAGGAGGTATTTTGAATTTTCTCTCTTCCCTCTGCAGCCCTTTGAGTACTGACATCTTAGCAGGGTTACTGGTTCCCTCCCAGTATGGGATTTAGGGTCCTACTTTCACCCTAGGCTCCATCTGGGAGCTCTGGCTGGTTGTCTGATCCCACACGGCAAAGGGCACCCAACCAGCCAAGGATTTGTGCGCCGAGAGGATGAAATAGCCTAGAAAGAAAACACACCTTTGGATTCTGGGGAGTCCAGCACATTTCCAAAAGTGAGTCCAAAACTTACCCACAGGACCTTTCACACAAGAGAGCTGGAAGTGGACCAGGATGCTGGAATTCTCCTTTCCTAGGGGAAAGAAGAAAAACTTCAGGTTTGAAATGGTGGGAAAGCATCCAGGGAACAGAATCGCCAGCAGTGATGGGACACAGTGGAAAACTGCGGGGTAGGGCTGTTGTGCAGAACCCATGGCACTGTGGCAGTCTTTTTGCAATTAGGCTTCACACTGAGAAATGAATTATCTTGAATTATGAATTATCCTGAATTATGAATTATTTTTTGTAAGCAGTAGGTTGTGAGGAGACACTGTAGGAGAGAGGGAAGACAATGGAGCTCTGTACACGGCCACAGACATGAGACAGTGGGAGCATCTTTTGATGTTGCAGCTCAGCCCCCTACCCCTATTTCTGCTTCTAAGGCACAGGATCACAACAAGAGACACAACCTCTGTCCAAACTTCAGGGACAATCTGATTTTGCTCATTTTTTTGGTATTTGGATGAAGCTGAATGAGTTTTTTAGCAGTCTGACAACAGAGGCTTGGCACTGTCACCATGAAGCATGAGAAAAACCATGAGCCAGGTTTGGAAATCATGAGATTGGCTTGAAAAGCAGAAGATATTTTTCTTTTTCTTGCATCTGTTTAGAAACAATGCACATTCTTTGTGTTCAGTTCCAGTTCTCTGAAATGTCAGGGTCTGGGCTTTTAAGGAAATTTATCTTTTTCAGCCAGAAGGAATAAGATCTTTTTTTTTTTTCTCATTAGTGATTATTGTGTGGTTGCATGACACTAAACTATGGGCTTTGAGGTGGGGGAAGAAAGCTCCCAGTGACTTCCACAGGGCTCATTGTCTAATTAATGAGTTAAAGAGCTGGTCACTGGCATGCATATAAATGCACGTCTGACTTCTGCTCCCACCACACGTGCATGTCCACTCAGACCCCACCTCCCATGCTGCGCGGCTTCGTGAGCCAAGAGCATCCACGCATGCAAGCACACACAGGGCACGTGTGAAAAATCACAGCCTGCCTCTGTATTTGTCTGCAGCTTTCATTACATGAGGTTATCCCCCTGCCCACTGCACATTTCTGCTGAGGTTTGGCAGACCTGAGGCTTTGGATGTGGGCACCTAACCAGGGTGGCTCAAGAGTTTCAAACACTAGATGGTAAAAACCTTCTTATTGCTTTGATGCAAATCTCAGGGCTGAGAGTCCCCACAATGAAATGCATCGGGTCATGAAAAAATAAACCCAAAAACATTTCTCTGCCCAGGAAAAGCCCCACTGTAGTTCTGGCATTAGACGGAGCCCATCCCCTGATGCCAGCTCTTTCATGACTGGTGCAAGCAAAACTGGAATCAGGCCCTTTATCAAAGAAATGAGTGTTTTTCCCCAAGCCTTGCAATAAAAAATGGCCATCAGTTTGGATTAAAAAGAAAACACAAACTTCGTATGAAGCACTCAGCCATGGACACGTGCTTATGTGCCTCTCGGGATCCCTTTCTTGTTGTCAGAATTCACATGAAAAGCCCTCTTGCTGCTCTCTGTGTCAGCATTAACTCTTCCCAAATGATTGGCATCAAAGGTAGCAAACACCCTCTCGTGACAAAAGCCCCCCCGCCTCCCTCCAGCACCTCCTCGCCTGCCACCGTCCCACTCCCCACTGCTGACAGGTCCCATTGTGCCTCCCTCCCAGAGCAGCTGCACAACGAACAAAGACATCAAGGAGCAGGGACTGGGGCTTGTTGAAGTTGTGGAAGGAAAAACAAGCAAAGGAGAAAAGTGGATCCGAAGGGAAGGGAGCAACAGTCGTTGAGTTAGGAGCACGCTTGGGAACACGTGGAAAGCAGATAAAACCTAAAGGTTTTCTGCAAATGTACCTGCACAGGCATTTCTGCCTCTGATTATCCACTGCGCTGGCTTCCAACAGCATCGAAATCGCAAAGCTAATTGCGCTGTAAAAGTAATGGCCTATGAAATTTTTAATGGAGCAGATTGCACTTATAATTTTTTTTTTCCTCTGTGGTTCAATATACTTCAATATCTTTTATTTCTTGCAGCATTTGATTCAGGCTGACAGTGGTTTTATACAATTGCCTTTCTCCACTCCAGGAAGACTGAACCACAGGACGGCACTGGTCCATTGTCCAACTGGATCCAGGCAGCTGAGGGCCACACTCAGATATTTTGAGGAACACCTGAGAATACATCCCCACCACCAAATCACTGGTACGTGGAGCGATCGTGGTAGTCTGTAGGGTGGACACTCACATATGCGGAGCAATCACATACCAGTCACAGAGTCTGGGCATCCTTCTGCTGTGGCACAGCATAGGGTGAGGACAAGAGGCAGTGGACCTTGTGCAGGAGGACATGTGTCCTGGGCTTCTGCTGCTCCTCCAGGGACAATATAACTGGGAAAGGGAAAAGCAGAAACTATTTGAAGAGTTAGTGTCAGGGATGGAAGTAAAGCAGCATCTAAGGTAAGATGAGTCTAAGTTCTAAAGGCAACATGGACCGCTGTGCCATAATAACAGTACTGGTGGGGACCAAACTCAAGGGGAGACTGCAGGCACCAGGCATCTTTCTGCACACCATTTAGGTCCAAAGCTGCCACATCTCACCACCACTTCCAACCCCCAAAGCTGAAAAAAACTTGCTATTGCCAGATGCTTGGTTCATGTCTTGCAGTCGCACCTCTTGAGTAGAAACGGACTGTCCTCTGTTGATTCTGATGTCCAAGAGAGCAAGAGATGTGCAGCTACAATCAGATGCTACAGACCCATCTTACCCGCTGCCACCTTCAAGGAATTGAGGATATAAGCGTCCGTCTCCCTCTGAAGTTCATCATCCACCCAGGAACCAGGCTGCTCATTGCCCAAGTCCCCCAAGGGACACACTCCACGTTCAGTGCTTGCCTAATTCATGCAAAAGGCAACAAGTCCTGCACAAAGCACAGCACTCAGGGTCACATGAGTACAAAAAAATGGCTAATGGAGGAGAAAAAGGAACATAATAAGGTGCTGTATTGGAGCTCTGCATATGGAGCACGGAGAGCCAAGCAGTGCAGGGATCCACAGATGTTTTTCATAAGACATCAAAATGAAACATCCTCTCAGCTGTTTTATATCAATATCATTAAATTCCTATTCTCTCAGAGATAACAAAATAGTCCATTTTCTACACTGTCTCAGAAAATTCCTGGGTGAAAAATTCCAGCCCCAAACAGTCCTAAATATTGGCAGAGATGCTGTGAATCGTCTACAGACCACAGCTCCACTGGGCCAAATACCATCAGAAGAGATGGGATCTCCCCAGTGGAGTGTGTCATTTCAGATAAAGAGCACAGAATATGCCCACAGAAGCAATATGCCCACACCCCAAAATTAACAAGCACCCCAAGGTTCCAAAAATAACTTGATTTCCTGACTGAGCCCACCCTAAAAATGATCAGCTATAGTCTGCACTGAACAAATCATCATCAGATGAAGAGATGACCAGTGCTACACTGGTGCCACCCGCTTTCACATCTGCAGAGAGTATCAATTTTAACAGCATTAGTGGGAAGCTTGTGTTGCTAACCCACACAAACACACGCACGATTTAGATATATTCTAATGGACAGCTCTGGCCCATGACATTCCTGCAGGTCAGAATTAAAATAAAAGGCAGAGACGCGGCGTGCACCTCTGGTTAGACTGTTCGCTGGCTCGGCGCAGAGGCAGCCTGCAGTTAATCAGCCTTCTTTCCCCACTAACTGTCACTGCAAACAAAGGAATTAGCAGAAGGTCTGTAGGGAGCATTGAGATAATTTGGCTGACTGAAGAAAAGAGAAAGAAAAGAAAAGCAAAACAAAATTACTGAGAAATTTACTTGCACTGACCTCTCCATAAATATTTAGATATAATCATCATTACCTTGGAGTAAATTAAGTTATAAACAGTCTCCACAATTGCACTTGATGAATGTGTATCGGCATCAGAGAGCACTTTATTGCACGTTAATGTGGAAACAGAGCACCTCAATCAATCAGGAGGCAGCAATGCTGCCTGATGATATCAGCCTATCTCAACCTATTCATACTGGACACCATACACTCACTCACCCACCCACACCCAACCCTGTTCTTACTGTATCAGAAAATACAGATCAAACCGTGGTAGATGGTAAGACGTATGTTTGTGGAGCTGGAATAACGAGGGACGTCCAGCGCGTGTCGTTGTGCTGGTGGTATTACTTATATTGCAGTAACATCTACAGCGACTGAGGATATGGCCCCCCCGCGCTGAGCCCTGTATACAAACACAGCCAAAAGCCATCTGGGTAGGATTCATCCAACTAGACATCCACAACAGGGACGTGAAGCTAATTACCGTCAGCTCCTTTCACAGCCAGCCGAGAGAAATCGGCACTTTCTGAGCACAACTTTCCAGACCTATTTTAGACGTCTCGTTTAAGAAGAGATGAATCATGCCCTGGACTCCTTCGACTGCCTTGGCTCGATCTCCACAGACCCTTCAGGAGCCCTGGGTGACTACTGCTGAAGTCAGCTTCTACGCTGCGGATGCCAATTTGATGAGATGAGTCCCATCCGCTCCGATTAAGAGACTTGAGGGTTTAGGAAAAGCAGACGTACACATGGCAAGCAAAAGGGAGTTGGAGCTGAACTGCATTTTTGGATGCGAAACCCCTGTAGGGTCCCAGGGCTGATGACTTCTCTGGCTTTAGAGCTCAGCTGTTGAAGAGGAGAGCAGACGGGGGAGCACATTGCAGAGATTTGTGCCACTTGCACCTCGCCTACCCCTTCACTTTCAGTGTGAGAGCTGAGAGAAGACGGTGCTTGAGCTTTGCCTTCCCTTCAAGACATAAAGGCTCGCTCCCAGCCCCTCTCTGGCCCTTCACCTCCAGCTCCTGCCCACCCAAGCTGGGGCACTTGCAAGAAGGTTATCCAGTGGGCTCCATCATGGCACTGCCAAGTAAGGACAGGTTTTAGGGACTTTTTCACAACACCTACCCATCACCCATACTTTACTGTTGCCACCACCCGACACCTCCAAAACTTAGACATGCTGCACAGGAGGCTAATAAGGGGTTTCCATGCTGCAAAGAAGGAAATAAGGTGGTCTGATGAGACAACCGATGATGAAAGTGTTTCTAAAAAAAGGAGCATGATCAGAGGTATTATTAAAGCTCATGACTTCAGCAAGGTAGTGAATCTTGCAAGAGAACAGATTTTAACTGGAGGGTATGTGTGCCCAAACCTCTTAAGAAAGTCACTGAAATCAGCTCTAATACTGTAAAGCATTGGGCTTGGGTCAATTGTAGACATCCGTGCACCACGCTGTGCTAATGATCTTAGGAAAACCTATCTTCATATAGTTTTTCACTTCAAGGAGGAGGAAAACTTTAATATGCATTGTCCCACGCTGCCCTACCCCCAAACACCACGGTGATGCTCAACTTGAATTTGCCATTGCAAAACAACAACAATAGTCAACTCAAGAGATGAGAAGTGCCAGACAGAGAAAATAATTAATATGCAGACCAAGTGGGTTGAGAAGATCCTTCTCACGAGCAGGTATTTATAGCAAGAGGTGAAAGAGAAACAACAAAGCACTGACTGTCTCTACTCTCTTACAAGGTGAAATGAAAATATTTGTCTTCTTACCCTCCTTGGATATAGCCTAAATAGAGTAAAATAAATCTCAGCCTGTAGCTGCCTTGTTCCCTAAGCTGTGGGACCTTTCAAAAGGGGTATCGCAGATGCCTTTGCCCCTTTTGCACCAGCTCTGCCAGTTTCTTGTGACAAGACCCTATCTTCTGTCAATGCCGCCCCTCTGCGCTACAACACTGACCCTTAATCCGATAATTACCCAGCCCAGTAAATTATTGCAATTAAGCCCACTCTCCAGCTGCAGCTGAGGACAGCCTCCCGGGGCTCCTGCTGCCTCGGCACAGCCCAGCAGAGCGACGAAGCCCGTTCTGCCAAACGGTATCTCATCCCTCCCGAGCCTTAGTCTGAAGGGAAAGAAAGAAATTGCTAAATCTTTCAACACAAGGCAAAGATTTCTATAGATACCGAAAAAAATCTATTGATGGGCTCAGATCAAGGGCTTTTTAATTGAGTGAAGAACGTTAATTAGTAAATCTACTGACTTCTAAACACAGCAAGACCTAGGGCTTCGGATTACCATTGTGCAAGGACAAAGCAGCTTTCAAGGTCTAGAGAGCATTTTCCCTTGCTGCCCTACCCCCAAACACCAAAAACTATCGCAGCTAATTGTGGAGATATTTGGCTGGCGCGGTGGCAATCAGATTTTGCTTCTCTTTAGCTGAGGGAAGCGCTCAAAGGAGTCATCAGGGATGGTTATCTCTGAAAGGTGAAGAAGTCTGAAAAGAAAACATAAGGTGTTGCTAGAAAGCAGAAAGATCAAAGTTAAAAGCATTTGGATGGATAAAATGGTTGCGAAGATTATTACTTCTTAACATAGAAATTACTCAAATCACTCCCATCTGTCTGCCTCCATGGCCATATGAAAGAGGAGACCAAAGGCTTAGCTCCCAATACATTAAATCCTAATAAATCCACCCATGTTTTCAGTTGTAATACATGAAGCACTTTTCCTGGAAAAACTGTCCACAGACCAGCAGCAAACGCTTTAAAACATGTTTGTTATGGAATCAGAAAAAGAAGGGATCAAACTGCAGCAGCTCAGCAGTGAAGGATTGCTAGAAAAGCAGAAACGAAAAATAGAATAACGGGAAGAGGAAGACAGGAGGAAGCAGCTTACCAAGGGAAGGGCCTTGCTGGAGAAAAGCAGCAGAGTTTATGGCCTCGCTCTTTATTATCTCAGGAAGCCAATGAAGGCTTCGGAGGTGGGGGGGAAGAAACCACAGGAAAGGAAATAAAAAGGAGTTTAAGATCATTTTAATGGTTTGAGGCCAGAATCATAGCAGACCTGAGTTGTGTCTGGGGATCTCACCTCTATTTCTAACATTCCCTGATGTTTTCCCATAAAATGATGGCTGGGAGGCTGATGAGCACCATATTTCTCCCGTGCCATCTACATCCTTTGCCATGCATCCGTCACGTCACCTTCCTGACGTGAAATTTGTATAGAGATGTAGATAGGTGGGGGACAGCATCTAACTGTGGGTGACGGCAGCCTGAGAATCTTCACAGCCTCAAATGGTGAGAGAACCTTTGCATTTCACTTTGTAGACCAGCTATAGAGCAGGGCACTTAGCAAGAGACTTGCCTGTATTTCTTTGCATGGCTGCAAGACATTAGACCCCTGGTCCCGGCAAGGTCAGCATTTACAGAGCACAGTGAACAACACGACAGTCCTGCAGTGACGCCTGTCCCAGATGCAGCTCTTGCACCAACCCGTTTTTGCCATCGTAAAGTCAAGCCTGAAGCTAAGTCAAGATACCTCCTAAGCTATAGACAATTTGCAGCCTCTGGTGGCACGGTGGCACATCACCAAGACACAAAGGCATTATTTTATTTAAATTCTTCTTACAAGGATTTATTTTCTTGACGAGAAGAACAGACACTGGCACAGCAAAAGGTTCTGCTGGCCTGTTTAGCATAATCTAGAGTTAAAACACAGAGGTAGTATTTCCTACGTCTGCTCACTGCTTCAAATCTTACCTGACATCCTGCATCATGTATGAGACATCTGCGCTACACGCTGGTGGAACAAATCTGTCAGCAGAACGAACGTGCAGGGACAAATCCATCCCTGTTGCAACAGCAATGGTGTTAACCCAGGGGACCGTTTTTGGCCTCCTGGAGTCAAATGGGATTCAGAGCAAGTAGGTCCCTATATGCATCTTTGAAGACAAATGAATGACTAAAATAGCGTTAGTGGAAGCAGGGCTGCCTGCTCAGTATGCTGAGATACGCTGGCTCGGCCGCGGCTGTGGCAGTCACACTACGTTTGGATTCAAATTACCACCAATCAGTTATGCCCGATACAAATCCATCCCTTAGTTAAAAAAAAATACCAACCTTCTTAAAACCTATCTTGTGTTATGCCTTCAGGGCAAATTTGCTTTTATGAGCATGAATAATTCATGCATGTTCATTTATTATTAATTAATATTCCATGAACATGCATGGTTTATTCACCCAAACAAAGCACCGCACCCTGCACACTCTCCCTGCAGCCTGGCATTAGCTGCTTGACCAAGGCATTAGATCAGTGTCATTTATCACCTCCTTCTCCCCAGAAGCTACTGAGAACATTTTGACCTTTCTTGCTGATCTCTGGCTTTCTCTATTTCCAGGGCTGGAATAGCTCAATTCAACTCCACTGACCTTAAACATTTGGGAGAAGTTGAAAACATGGCTGCAAGAGGGAGGTGAGAAGTAAAATCTCTTCCATCTCAATATGGATCCTCATGCGCATTGACTCCAGCATCAGTCCATGGATTTTTGTCCTCAGCATCCATCCTTTGTAGACCCCACACTTGTTGGATTTGCTCCTGGTCCTGGATCTGCCCCTGACACATGAGCAACATCAGCAGAGCCAGCACAAGTCACCATCCGTCACCATTTGCAGGCAGCTCCAGAGGAACCCCAGCTGAGCCCCTTCAAGCAAGGTCAGACTTGTAGCTCCCTGCAACCATCACCACCTTAGACTAGCAAAGCTCCACATTTTTATGGGATGGGCAGAGCAGCACTAGCAATTACACTGTAAAAACATCACTCACAACACCATCCTCATCCTTGTCTCTACACACACCCAGGAGGACTTCAGGTGCAAGCAGACACACCTGGGTCAAATCATCACCTGGGTCATCTTTGCTCTCCCAGATGGTGTCCACAAAACCCCACACAAAGGGATGTTTAGCCCTTGAATCTCCTCCTGGTAGGAGCAGACCTGTCACAAGGCACTCCTGGATGCTCTGTATACATCCCAGGTCCCAAAAACAACCACTTCACCTGTATCTCCTGTGTTACAGTCACAAGGATGCAGGACCAAGAGCTGGATTGTCTTTATTTGGGCTAAAACACCGCAATGCTTTATACGGTCATACGCGAGTCCTGATTTCAAGCACTGGAATGCTGAGAGGAGATAGCAGAAAGCTCCCTGTGCATTAGACACTGGAACAGCTTCAAACCAGGAGTTAGCTGAAGCAAACAGGAGACACAATTTTGGCATTTACTAAGGGTTGAAGTATAGTGCACAGAGAGAGGAGGAGAAGAGAGCAGCACTTACAGGAGATGTTCACATGGTGCTCAGCACAAGTGGGTACCAACCAGAACAACAGCAGGTCCTGAAGTGGCACATGGAGCAAAAGAGAAATTAAAAGCAACAGCAATCTGATCGGTTTTAAACAGTGCTGGGTCCAAATCATGGGCCTAAAGCCAGGCAACCCCACCTTTGAGAGGCTGGAGAGGAGAGACCATGCATGGAGCTTGCCATTTTCCTTGCTTCTCTGTAATGGTTTGAACCAAAGGACTGGGTCCAAATTCCCTCAACCGTGGTGCATTTCAGATCCAGACCTGAAGTGCCTGATTCCAGTAAATACCCTGGGCACCCTCCTATTGACTCAAATTGTTTTACAAATAGAGATAAGTTCAGGAACACTTTGAGAGTTACAGACAATTTAACACGCAGGGGCTGCTCTGGGAAAACTTAAAACTGTCATCATTCATCCTCCCCTTCCCCCGATCCAGAAGTGAAAGATTAAACCTAGGAAGATTTATTAAACTGACATTTTAATAGAATTTTTAGACTTTCCCTGTTAATAGTTTAAATATAATTGAATTCCATGAAAGGGAGGAATACGGGATGGAGCTGGTGTCCCCCAACAATAAGAATGTTTTAAACACTGGGGCATATCACTAATGCATAATTTAGTCTTATTTGCATGGCCCTTAGAACTGGGAGTAACGAAAACACAAATCTAATTAACAGAGTGAAAGAAATGCCTCCACCAGCAAACTTCATCACCAGCTCCACTACCACACACCCACCCTCCCCATGTTACAAACATGAAACAGATGGCAAGGAGGACAAAAAAAAATAAAAGGCATCACACGTCAGCTCTTGGAGAGGAAGAAGGGGGGAAAAGGAGAGAGAAGCAGAAGGGACAGGATGGATAACTATGCTACTTGACGATGCAGCAATTAACTTGCTGAGGGTGGAATAATTCTCACAGTGCCTCTCTGGTCAGACCATTCTCCCAACTTAGCTAAGGAGTAGATGTATTGAGTGCAGTGAAGAGTAAGCCAGTTTTCATAAATCCCAGCAGGAGTCCGTTTCGCTTTATGAGATTCGCGTGAAAAATTGAAAATTCAGGTTTTTCCACATGCATCTGTAATCAGCAGCCTGAGCTACGTGGGTCCCCGGAGGTAACTGATCACAGCACAAAGTAGGGTTTCACAATCACACCCAGCTTCTCCACTGCATTTTTAAAGGTTAGACATTAATTCCTGATCAATACAGGGAACAGCAGGCTATCCGCTACCCCAGCTCTCCGAATTGTCTTACATTATTAACTGAGCCTTGGCTTTGTCTTAGAATTACTTCAAATCAGAATTTGGGGCTGTAAGACACAGAGCCCCTCCAGACCCAGAGCAGAAAGGGGTGAGAAAGGCCCTCCCCAATACTTTCTTCTCCCTTGCAGAGACAAATCCACCCTGTCCTAGTTCTGAATGGCATTTCCATTTTTTTTTCTACTTCCCTTTTATTTTTTTACCCCCCATTAACAAGGTTGATAAGAATAGCTGCTGGGCTGGGTATGGTCCTCCCTTGCTGATGAGGAACCAAGCCTGCTACAGGTTCACCCGGGGGAACTGGTGGCTTTTAACTTCCTCACTCAGGAGCTATTTCTCTCACTGGACACTTGAAGGCAAACCAGGTTTGTTGTGCTCAGCACAGCCCAGGCTGTCACCTGGTTAAACACAGACAACAGTGAAGACCTCTAGAGCTCGGCCATTCACCACAGTCCTCCTTCTAGTCAGCATTAAAACCACCATGAAACAGAGCAACAACGCATCCTATTCCAAATTAAATGGCTAAGTTTAATCAGATTAATCACCCTAAAAACGGCCCGTGTCTCTGTCCATTGACAATACATTTGGACCAAATATTGGGAAGTTTTCTAGTTTAGTCCCCAGAGCACATAAACAGACAGTATTTCATATTTTGCACATTTCAAAAATAAACACCAGAATTTGAAACTTCATGTCTAGTTGGACTATGTAGAAACAAGCCATTCCAAATTAGTCTTCATGTATCCCTCCCTTAACAATGTGCCACGTTAAACTTCTTTATGTTGGGTTCCTCTGTGCCATTACCATTATGAATTTCATTGACATCAAGGCAACCGACCCCCTTGGGCTCTGCAAACAAACTCCGCTTCTCCCAAGCATCAAGCCCAAAACCAAAGAGACAAAAATCCAGGCTACTCAACAGCCTTTAGAGATCAAAAACTTTCTGGTCTCCTCCACACTTGCACATCGGGCTGCCATCTGCTTTCCATTCACGGGAGAGGTGACAGCTGCTCTTATGTGAAGACCTGATGCAGTTTGACATGGTCAGTGGCAGAAGGGATGCAAGCTGGCTGGTCAATCAGATATGGGATTGATTTTTGGTTGTCGTTCACACTAGCTCCTCCTCGGCCTCTCTTTCCCTCATGGTAACACTGCTGCAGCTTCAAAAGCTTCAGGTGCTAACCCAAAGAGATTCCTGGGCTTCAGGCAGCATTTTGGGGAGAAATCTTCACAGTTAGGCAGGCCTGGGCTCATTAGCATGCACTCATGGTCTCATAATTTTTACTGCCTCTCTTCAGGGCTCATTTGTTCCAGTGAAATCAAACACAAGAATTCCCCCAAGGCATCCTTGTCAGATATGAAGTGACTGAGCTACACGACACCGTCTTTCCGGGTACTGCAGCAGATACAGGAAGACTTACAATGGTTTTTGGTGTCGTATCAATTCATTATCAAAGGGAAATTGATGAATATCCACTTTTGCTGAGTTAGAGAATCTCCCGATGGTTAACGAGCGTGAATAAAGTGTTATGCAAATTAGTGGCTGAGAAGGGAATTCTGGAACTGAACTTGACTATGAAATATCTCATTAATACAACACGTTTTTAAAGTCTGTTGATTGTTTCCAGTGTTACACTTATGGTGAAAATATCTGTGTTAATATTCAGTGAGAAGAACATCAGATGACCCCACACTCCGAACCCCCTGCCGTGCTCGGGGCGAGAAAGCAGGAGTGATTCTGGAAAACCAAACAGGTCCCTACTCCTGCTGAGGAAACACGATTCATAGTCTCGATTGCTATTTGTTCACCTGTTCAGGACACCTCAGTATTGTGTGTGCTTAGCTGGCTGTGCAGAGTTTCTTATAAAATATTAATGCTTCTTCCAGATACGGACGGTGCTTAACTTGCATTTACTCTATGAACAGTTGTAGGTTTCTATTATTATTTATAAGCCTACAATGTGAGCAGCTTTTCTATAATGCTCAAGAAAGGGCAGCTTCTCTCTTGCCAAGAAGAGACAGACAAGAGGACACAGCAAAGGGAAACAACAAACAAGACGTGTAGACAAGGCAAACTAGATTTTCAGTAAGCCATACACGCCATCGAGGTGTTTAAAAACAACTAAAATATAGATTTGTGCTTTGTGGGCTTAGTAGTGTGAGGTACAGTTTGTGTCTTATCCTGTTGGCACAATTGAGCCTGTCTGGTTTCCTGCATATGGGGTTGTTTTGAGGTTTTTTTGCAGTCTGAAGATCAGGTGATGAAAGCCAGCAGGTAAAACAGGAAAAACCCACTTTCTTTGAAGATAATCGATGGTGCTCATAGCTGTCCCAAAGGGTCTCTGACACACCACAGGAGAGGAGTGGCAAGTTGATATTTGGAGGGAGTGTGTCAATGGTCTTTAAAAACAAATACTGTGACCAAAAAAATACCCCACAGTGTCAGAATAACAGAAATGTTCCTTTGTGAGAAACAGGCACTGGGACACACAGACATACTCACACCCATCACCTCCCTGCAGCAGGATCGAGACCTCCCAGGAGGGCCAGGGCTGGGTAGGAAATGCTGATCATTACAAGTATTTTAAAATCTGGTTCTGCAAAGCAGCAATGTCTTGCAGGCATTCAAAGGGGAGAGGGAAGGAGGGACGAAAGGAAGGAAATCCCTTTCCTCCCTTCTCCCTGCCCAAGGCTTATTGGCCTACCCATACGAAGTGTAAAGGTTCAAGAGGAGTAAAACAACCCATCTGCAACAGCTAGTAAACTGTGAGCAGGATGCAGCACAGTGAGCTTCAAGCCATGGCAATGACATGAGTTTCAGTTTATCCCGTCTGGGGTGACCACCAAACTCATCCCATTTTCAGGTACTTCAGATGAGGATATTTCTCTCTAGCCAGAAATTCTACCCTTCCAACATAAAGTTTCAGCTTCCATAAATTACTTTCTACCATCCTGTCAGAAATTTCTTCACAAGCTTTAAGCAGCAAGGCAACAGGAGCCCCCACTTAAATGAGATCCATCGTCGGGAGATTTGGGGAGAAAAGGTGGTTTGGTTCCCCTGCCATTGCTTTAGATCCAGATCTTCATTCACAGTCATTGTTTACAAAAAAGGAAAAGCAAACCAAGCCTCTTGACAAATGGCAATAAAAGCTGGCACAAGTGGCCCGTCCAAGCCATGGTCATGGTTTCGGTCAGCAACATGAGCAGGGCAACGTGCAATGATCACTTCTAGTTGAGGCACATAACCAAGGAGAACACAACTAGGGCCACTGCGAGAGAAGACCAGGACATGCTTCTTCAGAGACAAAGGCATGGAACAGCAGGATGACAGGAATACTGTCTAAAATTTAAAGGAGGAGAAAGGAAACAGTACCACACTGTTACATTTTCTGTTGAAGGGTTCTGCCTACCTTAGCCAGGCTCTGTGTAGCGTCTGCACTTGCTTCTTCAGTATCAAACCTCAATCACTACTTGAGGTAGGAGCTTTGATCCAACAGATTGGTGTCCCAGGTGGTGCAATGTGCCAACCCCTACTATCTGACAGGTTAAGGATCACAAAACATGCCCTTTACCAGAGCAAGCCAGAGGGCAGAAAAACAGCAACACAAGGACTCGGGTTTTAGAGGTCTCCAAACAGATGGACTCAGGCTGTAGAGATCCTCATCAAAATCCAACAGAGGGATTTCAAAGCCCTCATTCCAGATCAGAGCCACCCCTATAAACAAGGGGCAAGAAAAGACAATAACAGAATTTCTCCAGCCAATGTGCATTGTAACCCTCGGGACTGAAACTCTGAGCTGGTATAAGGAATGTCAAGTCACGGTGGGGTAATGAAACCTGGAAGTCATGCAGCTTAACTGTAGCCCACAGTGGTGGGCTGCTATATTTATTATCCCATCACAATTAACCACCTCTGATTAGTTCAACTAATTACAGGGTGCTAGCAATTACTCACTGACAGGCCTCCTCAGAGTCTTCAATAGCTGTTCCCACGAGATCAAACAGGTGAAGGCCAAAAGAAGAAAGCAAAACAACAAAACAAGAGGGGAACGAGGGAAAGAATTAAGAAATCCCTGAACAGACCCAGGTCCTTTGAGACCCAGAGCAGCAAACAGCCCAGCTAATAAGCATGTCTGTTGCCTTGCCAGCATGCATGGAAATTTTCCCCCCAGCCCTTTTTCTTGCAGAAGTTCATGATTTGGGATTCCACCAAAACAGAAGCACAACACAAGAACCATTTGCATGTTCTCGTTTCAACACTGCAATGGCCCTCCAAAACACTAAATCACCTCTGGGTAATTTTGTTTAGAGGGTGAATTTCAGATTCTAGGCCTCCAAGTGGAGGAATTTTATTTGCAGCTGACTGAAGACCTCTGACAATGGGAGCGATTAGGGGAGAATGGGAATGCTGACAAAAGGATAGCCTTAACTGATGGGGAACACACAACTTTTATGGACCTGAGAGTCAAAAATTCTTAGGAGGATGCTCTACACTAATAGCAACTATATGTTTTCTGTTTCAGATCCTGCCAACAGAACTGAACAGAAAATAAATTGTTAAAGACACTCATAGAAGTGAGCTTGATCTGTGTTAAATTCTGCAGAAAAAAATCCGTAGAATAATATTGTATGCTTAGAGAACACTCTTTCTCCTGTTGCCATTTGATTTTATGGCATTTCCCTAAACAGAAGAGCATCCAAATAGTATCTTTGTTTCCAGGTGTGTCTTTTTGCACCTGTGGTGGGGTTTTCAGATGGCTGATGAGATCAGCTGAGGTGCCAGCATCATCTTTACCTCTGGCTTGAGTCTTGTTTGAACACACTTGTCCATGGTGGCCATGGACATGATCATTTCCTCCTCGTGATGCAGATGTTTGCTTTCCCCAGCTGTGTGCTCACTTGAATAAGAGCAAGTGTGGTTACAGGGAGAGAATCAAAGTTTCTGAAGAGTGAAATGGTTCATTCTCTTTCCTCTGCCTCTTCTCTCTCCTGGCTCCCTGCTTGGCTGCATGCTTCCCCCCTGTGCCTATAGCACTTGGAAGATGTCTTCTTCCAGACATCCTACTCCAAAGCCTTTCCTCTTGAATAATACTGACCTTAAAAGCTTTAAGGGAGGATTTCAGGGTGTCCATAAAGCACTAGGGTTGGCTTCCAGGTGGCTTTTTAACCAGAAGACACAGCCAACATGGCCACAGATCCTTAAGCATCCCAGAAGCTGTCTCCAAGCACAGCTGAGACCTTACCAGGAGGACTCTAATCCAGGGGAAGCTGCTGGAGGGAGACCAGACATTAAGCAGCCTGACATACGGTAAGGTTGGTCCAGTACCTTATCCCTCCTTTGCTCCAAACGTGATTTTTCAACATGATGAATTATTGTTTTGTAAATAATGGATTTGCATTAGAAACACACACTATCTCCTGATTTCACCCACCCACCTGGAAAGACTGCTGCCAACACAGGAGAATGTGCCCAACGCTTTGAGTCTAAATGTGCCACAGGTGGTGATGGGTGGACTAGATGCCAACTGGGACAAGTTATAACAAATGGAAAACAAGCTTCCTGCCCTTGTCCCTGAGGACAGGCATCAGACTTGGGTATCTGTGTGGCACGGATTGAATCCCTCTCAAAGCTGACAAAGACAGGAACGTGTGCAGATGATGGATGGAAGAACCACCTATCCCTCGTGTACAAGACAATCTTACTCAAATGCACTCCCTGCTTGAGTGGGAAACAACAGTGAGCGTGATCCAGAGAGCTCTCACGCCCTGGCAAACAGCACCGCACAGGTTCTTTCCCTTTTTGAAGAAAAACAAGGAGAGAAGAGGGGGAGGGCACAGCTAAAGCTAAATTGCCCCATAAAACATTTTACTACAACAAACCGATTAACATTTGACTCTGCTATAGAACCTGAACAATACTAAAGGCTGCAAAATGCCAGCCTGAAAAGGCGATGCAAAACAACATGGTCACACAAAGAGCTCTTGCTGAGGCAGGAAGAGCCCTCATACAGCCCCCCTGCCCCACCATCGGGTGCTTTCATGCTTGTGCTAGCTACCCATGCTGAAAAAGCACAGGAAAGGTGTTTTATTTCAAAGTAAAGTCTTTCCGGACAAAGCATGTACTGCAAACGGGACTCCCCAGGTCCTGCTCTCAGCCCCCAAGGTGCTCTCCACCCATGCACACATCCCAGGAGGCTCAGCCTCGAGGATCCCTCCCATCCTGCTGGCGTGGAGTGGGGAGCACATGGGGACCAGGGGAAACAGCCGTGCAGCCCCTCCCTAAGCTCAGCCAAGCCATTGCTACCTGCACTTCTCCATTTCTGCAGGTCCATCCAACTTTTGCAGCTGACATTCTTCTGCAGTACTGGATGAGTTTTGTAGACCTAATGAGGTTATCATGTGAACTGGATTAGAGAAGGCTAAGTTTTAATTCATATGCTTTTGCCAATAAATTCAATGCTGGAAATCAGCTGAGGTTCAAGCAGCCACGACCATCTCTAAGGTTAGGTTTGATCTGGTACTTTTAGTCAGCCACAAGCAATACTTTTTCCTACGGGCACACATGCACACAACATACTTTTTTCCTTAAAACTCTATTTACAACTTTTCACCTTTTCTTTTTACAATTATTTTCTGTTTGCTTTTTAGGATCAGTGCCGCCAGAACATCTCCTTGCAGGAAGGTTTTGGGAGACCTCAAGAGCAATATCCCATGGGATCCCTGCACAGGACTTGCAGGCGCCTCTGGCAGCAGAAGCAGAACCGCAGGTGGCCTCTAAAATTTGGAGACCCATCAGGAAAGCCACCTCATTCTCCAAAGTACAGCAGGTTTCAGTGTCCCAGGCTCAAAGACAAGCAGTGCTGGCATCCAGGAGCAGCAAGCCATGGCCCGAGGAAGGTGGGTACAGGAATTTCAAAGAGCGGCTGCTGTCAGAAAACAAACGTTGGTAAGGAGCCTCCTGGGTGGGAAAACGTCAGACCAGCTCGTCAATCAGAGGGCAACAACTGATAAAGGCAAGCTTTTTGCTATATCTTACAGGGGATTTTTTTCCACCCAGAAGCAGAAATTCTGGCTCTCCCACATTCACAACTCTTGCAAAGCATCCTCTACGCTCCACCGGGCAGATGGCAACACACCAGCGGGCAGGTCCGACCTACCGCTCCAGGTCTACCCAAAATCAACAGCTGGCCATCACAGCAGGGCCAGCAGCGTCCCACGGGGCCCATGTTCAGGGCTGTGTGCCTGCAGGAGGTGAGGTTTCTGTTGTTCAGGAGATGTGCCCAAGGGATGCCTCACCGCTTCCCTCCACCAGCCTTGAGGAGCAGGTGGCCACAGCGTGAACATCCACGCTGGTCTGGGATGTTTAATATCAAATAGAAGGTGCTTGCATCTGCGACTGCTTTACACATGGACTCTGGACAGGATAAAAACATAACCTGCTGGTTTTACCTTTACAAGCAACGCTTGGCTTGTTCTGTTCCTGAGCGTGTCTCCTGTGCAGCGTATTTCTTTTGCTGATAAATATTTATGCCCCGTGATTTTGATTTATACAAGGGGCTTAAATATTGTAAAGCTGGATATAACCAGCATAAAATAACTTAAAACAAAGCACGAGTGTCCAGAATGGGGTAGACGAAAAAGGCACAGCTCCTGCAGCGGCCAAATTTTACCCCAGAAATGATGATTTTTCCCCCCCAGAAGTGGCACAAATTGGCTGTTTCCCCCTCTCTCCTTTACAATTGAGATTCCCAAACTGTGTGTATCAAACAGGAGAGGTGTTTGCAGTATTGCCAAGGTTACTAGAGTGAAAACATTGCAAATGGCATTTGCATGATTGTACTTTCAAATCCTAACTTGTAGCAACAGTGCATTTTAAATGAAGGTGATTTATAACTCAAACCAGAACACTAATCATATTCTGGAGTAATAGGATTTATTTGTTGCTTGTTTGGTGGTTGTGTTTTTTTTCAGCTCAGAGGCAACAAGCTACGTTCACGAAAAGGGAGATGGCTGGGCTTAAACCCTACTGCAACAATATTTTGAAAGGATTAGAAAATAAACACGAATATGCTCCGTTTTCAATACGCGGTTCAGAGCCTGTGTAGTCTTTAACGCTTCCCTGCTATGAGAACATCCTGAACTGCTAAGCAAGTTGAGACAATTGCCGTTTTAAAATGAAAAACTCAGATTAGCACAAAAAAAGGAAGAGTTGCCTAGGGATCAAGAATGGATGTTTAACAGCGCCCAGCTGTTCTCCAGCTGTGAAACTCCTTACCCAAAGCACGCTGGGCACGTTATGAAGCAACGCTCTGTCCTCCACCAAGACCAGGATTTACAGCCCAATATCTTGACCAACTAAAGCTGGAAGCCTTTGTCATGTTCCCCACAACACAGGATTTCTGGGATTGACTGTTAAGGTCTTGGGGCACCTAACTTCAAGTCATGAAGTATTTATGGGGAGAAAAAGCTCGTTTGGGCTGTAATTTAGGAGGTGCACTAAATCTCATGGCCCATATCCTCACATGGAATAAATGGATTAAGTCAATCCACACCACCCAAAGAGGCTGATGTTAACCCCAAGCCCTGTGCACACCAGACTTATGGGAACAAAGGTGTTCCGTGAGGGATTGAAGGTTACCAGAAATAGTTCCAACCAACACCCCGGGGTTTTTTTACCAAAAAAAAAAAACTTTTCCAGGCATTTCTGAAATATCTCTGTAAAACACACATTAAAGCCACCTTCTAGGGCTTGCTTTAATACCACTGTTCTCAGTCGTGGTCTGTGAAGCTCAGCAATCAGATGTGGAAAAGAAGAAGCGCTCGTGTGGTTACTGCAGCCATCCGAAGAGATGATAATCTTCATCTGAGCAGTGGGAACTTCACATAACACACACCTACCTGGTCACTTAACTTGCATGATCATATACTGAGTTTGGACTAAAGGGGTGTCAAGTTAGGGACCTACAAAACACCATCTAAATATCTAGCTGTACTTGGAAATCTTGGCCTTACATATGTTCGTACACACACTGATTTTATACAGCGTGTGTGTATATACGTATAATTTCACATGCACATACATATACGTCTGTAAATGAAAAAATTAATCTAAAATATGTCGCCCTGCAATCTGTCAAATAAAGCTGATATAATAAATATGTCACTTTATTTAACAACTGATGCTGAAGAGAACGAGGCAGAATGAAAGAAATCAAGACAGGGCTTAGTAAAAACACTGAGGAAGGCAGAAATTAAAGCAATCAATCACATCCTCGCGGAACGTCTACACCACTCGAAATAATATTTTATTGTCTGCTATTGATTGGATGCCACGGAACAAAATTGCAAACAATGAATCTGGTGTTATAAACAAGAATCACAATAAGATTAACTTATTTCAAAGCCTCGTCCGCACAACAGTTTGCACACTGCAGGGCCAGGTGTGGACACCTACTTGCTCTACCACCATCCCTGCTCATTAACAACAGAAAGGTCCACACACAACGGTCCCCAAAATACGGGCACACTCCCCTTTTGCCCTTCTTTGCATTTTAGGCATGGACACTTAAAGTTTGAGAACTTTGGTAGGAATAGAGAAAAGGACAAGGATCCAAAATAGAAGGCTTTTTTCAAACAGTTCAGGGAGGAGGAGGAGAACACCTTGAATTTTAATCTCCTGCTAAGATCATGAGAAAAATCAAGGAAATTATGCTAAAAGCAAGATTGTGGTACCTAGTAGCCAAATCCAGGCAACTTTGTGGAAAAGAACATTTCCACAGGGCCTTCATTAACCACCGGCCCCAAGTCTCTTCCCAGGCACTTTGCCCTTGCTCAGATGGGATGGTGCCACCTTGACCTGTGCAGGGACAAGGGAGATGGGTCAGGACCCAAGCTGAGCCTGATGGGGAGAATCCAGCACAGGACAAATCATAGGGGCTACGTCTTCTCACTGCTATCCAGACCACAAGATACTCACCAAACACCTCAACTAACACCACCAGGACAGCCTGACACAAAAGGTGCTGTTCATGCTGAGCACCAAAGTGAAAGATTCACCTCCAAAAAGGACAAATTCCCCCAACACAGTGCTTTACAGCAGGGGGGAGTAGGACCCTCAGCTGGTTCCAAAACCCCTCTGAGCTCGGCTTGTTATAAGGAGCAATGAACATGGGCCATGCCTTTTTGTGCAACTGAGGGAAAGTCCTGCTTCTTTCTTTCCCCTCTAAAGCTCACAGGACGGTAAAACAGAGCATTACTAACACCTCTAGGAAAATCAAATGGGATGGTGTTTAGCTGAGCCGGTCGTTCCCAGTAACATCCAGACTCTAAAACAAATGTGGGCAGCTATGAATGCAAACGGCTGGATGAAGGAGCAAGTAGCCAGGATGGATTAGAGGACACATCTCCTATTCCTGGGTTGTCCTATAATGCCACCAGGTTGTCACACATTAGCCATTTGCATACACGTGCAAATGGCATGAAGACACTGGGCCAAATCCATCTGCAGCGCAAATTCATTGAGTTCCAGCAGATCTACACTGGGTGCTAATTTGGCTCATTATGTATAAATGAACATAATTCTAATTGACAGGTTTGATTACGCCTCACATCACTTCTGCTCTAATTTACCCACACGAGGTGAGAAGGAAATAACACACAGATTGAGGTCTGGCTCCAAGGGTGACGGCAACAGGAGGAAGAAGGAAAACCATCCCTGGACCTGTGCATGACAGCCAGAGGTGGAGCTGGAGGCATTCCCCACTGAAGAAACATTTACCCTGCTGGTATTCAGGAACCAGGTTGCTTCTGATTTACCACTACGCAGCTTTACGTACTCAATAGTTTGGTCCCCACCCCTGCAATATCCAGTCTCTAATATTACTCCAGATTTTATGCAGTGGGAGTCTCTATAGGCATTTTGAGGGTAAAAACGCTGCTTGGTATGTGAGGGAGTGTGTTTGTGCATGGGTGGGATTACAGTTTGGGGGATTTGGAGTTTATAATCATTTTCTCCCATCTGTCTCATATACTCCGTCTTCTCTTACAGACTCTTCATGTCCCACGTTAGGAGACAATTTGAAACCTACAGGGATCAGCAGTGGCAACTCCACCTTTCTGGGGAGGAGAGGTACTTCCAACTTCCAGTTAACATGGATGAGAGTCTGGTACACTGGGTGCACCCATCAACCAGTCTGGAAGCAAAAGCTCTTGTCCTGACTAATTACAGCCACTTCAGACAGGTCAGCCTAGAGCCCCACCAGGGCAGGAACGTCCTATGCAGAGCTGGGACTGCACAACAGCGTCTATGGGCAGATCCAAGGATCTTGGAATTTGTACTATGGATGGGTCCAGAAAGCCCAGCTTATAGCCCCAGGCTGTAGGAAAAGCTAAGGAGGAAAGGGCAAAGACGGCATGCAAAGTGGTTAGCGATGGCTCACTCCCAAACCTGCAGAGGCTTGCCTCAAATCTGGGTCTGACCAAGATCTTGATCAATGCCTCTGATGAAAGGTAGAGAATGTGCTTGTGAAATGTGTGGTGGAACCAGGCCCAAAAGGGGCACGAGCGCCCAAGAGGAGCAGAATTCAGATGGACCGTGACCTGAAATGCAACAACCTGAAAGAAGTAAGAAGGCAATCCAGAGAGGTGAGTTCAACCTCCTGCCCTCAGGAAGGCCATCTCCAGAGCACAGGCACAACAAGAAGTTTATGGTCCAGGGGGCAAGCAAAAGGGCCACAGAGAGCAAGCAATGACAGCAGCATCCCCTCAAAGCTGTGGGATGTGCTGGCTGGAAGGAGTACATGGGAAGCACATGAACCTGCCACAGCACAGGGGGGTAACCCCCAACCTTCCTCCTGGGGGACGTGAGGGCAGTTGCCCTCATTCCAGCCTCTGGGCTCCCTATCCAAGACCAGGGACCCTTCCTGCTGCCAGGTCAAGGCATGTCCCATGATCAATTGAATTTGCTGTATGTCCACTGCTAAATTTCAAGCAGCAGCTCTGGCTTTGGGACCAAGCCAGCCTGTGCAGAGGAGGACATCGCATGTCCAGGGCACAGATTTCGGGGTGGTCCGTGTTCTGCCGTCCAGTTAGCAGCAAAGCTGTGGACGTACAATGAGCATTTAAGTGGTGGAAGGAACCATCAAGATGTACGAAACCAAATCCGTCCAAAACTGTGCAAGGGAAGGCAGCGGCACGGAGGAAAGCAATCTGGCACCCTCTAGTGTGATGCTCTGAGAAAAGCTCGTCCCTCCCGCACCCTTCCCCATACCTCAGCCACATCTTTCCCTGCAACTGCACAGGCCACCCGTGTCCGCAGGCTCAGCCTCGTCAGCCCCCCTTTAATTACCATCCACTGCAGCAAGACACAAAACTCATTAGCAAGAGCAGCAACGTGTCACCATTTGCCTGTAGGGCCATTTGCCTCCCAAGACTTTCAGCAGGCAGGAGATGAGCAGCCCAGTGAAGCTCTGAAAGAGGTTTTCCAAGTTTTGGGCACCTGGCATGGGTGAGACTGAAGAAGCGCCAACGCCAGGACGCCGGGGCCATGTCACACGCAGCGTCGCGTGTGCAGGGTTGAACATGAAGGCATGTGTGGGAAATGAGATATGTCGCTGTTTGATAGCATTAAGTTGGCAAAAAGCAGATTCAGGTGACTGTGTGACATCTGGGGTGGAACACTTCTATTAAGAAAGTCTGAATTACACCAGAAAAAAAACCCCCAAGGGCCAGGCGGGGTCTCCTGGACCAGCCCATCCCCAGTGACTACAGCTGCCCAAGAACATTTCGCCTTTTATGACTTGGCTTTCAAGCCACTGAAAGAAAAACAACTTTCTTCCCTTTCTAATCACCGTCACCATCCTCCAGTGAACTTTTGGGTAATGTATGCTGTGTCATCAGAGCAGCGCTGCTCCACAAACGGTAAACAGGTGCTTGTATATTTCTGAGGATGACAGTTCACATTATCATTGAAGCCGTGCAGAGCAAAGGCAGGAGGACACAAAATACCCCAAAGCCAGGGAGCATCGCCCCCTCCCAGGGACTGGGATCACTTCCACAAACGCTACTGGACAAAACCTTCTCCTTTCCCGGGGCTTTGCAAACAAAAGGTTTTTGGGGTCTGACCTTGTGGCCGCGGGACAGCAGTTGGTGACCTGACCTTCAGCACCTGGGACGGTGTAGATCTGTCCCAGCAGTGACTGCCACCTCTGCCAGCCACGGGAGACAGGACAGAGCCAAAGCCCAAAAGGCCACAGCAAATATTGCTACTGGAACTGCAAATGTGAGTGTCCCTGTCAACCCTGGAGAGCTGCCATCTAACCAACCTTCTGGCCACTGAAGATCACCCCTTCTTGTCACATCATCACTGGTGTTTTTAACTGTCAGAGGTTTCTACCATCTGCCTCAACATGGGTATTTCGTGTTTGGTTTAGGGCAAGCTTGTCACCCCAAAACAGTCACATTTCCTCATCC